>VYZU01052862.1:0-18307 GCA_013401355.1 Ceyx cyanopectus | reverse complement strand
AAAAAAAAAAAAAAAAAAAAAAAAAAGGCAGGTATCCTTTTTAGAGTATTTGTTTGATCTTGAACAAAGACTGAAATACATTTCTTGAACTAACTTTGAAATATAGTTGAGAATAGGTATATTAATTCACTTTTGGTGACTGTGGGTGGGTTTTTAATTAATTTCATTCTATTTTGAGGCTACTATGTATTCTATTATCAAAATTTAAACAGCTTTAGAATATGTCTATTTTATTATTACCCATAAAAAAGCAATGTCATGCACCACTGTACACATCTTTGTGAAGGGGCTGGGTGCTTGGACTCTTGTTCTGACCAAGTTTGCTTATACTGAACCACAAATGGAAAATGACAATGAAAATGACAGCTCCATGTGCTGTCGAACTGTAAAGTCACCGTCACAGTGGTTGGCATTTTTTTAAGTGTTTAGTTGGTTTACTTAGAGAAAATCTTTTGCTTGATGAAAAAAACCCCAAAAGGCAGTCTACTTGTGCTGACATAAACCCTTTGCTGGGATGCTGGGTCCTGCCTGCTGCCCTCTGCTGGGGTCCTGCCCTCCTGGAGCAGGTGACCTGGGCACTTCTTTCAGAACCCACAGACCTGCGCATTTCATAACCACCCTCTTCTTTGCTTGGTCTTTAGATCATTCAATCTGGGCACACTGCAGAGCCTGCCTGTGTGAGGTGTCTGAGGTGTCTGAGGTGCAGCCAGCCTGGAAACCCGGCTGCTTTTCCAGATGAAGCGTCCCAGGCTGGGGCCCAGTGCTGCAGGAATTGCTGACTGTCCCTTTCTGTGACCCGACAGGTTCTCCGCTCCGTGCTGCTGTTCCCCACCATCGAGCGCATGGCTCAGTCCCCTCAGGGAAAGCTCATGACCCCCTTGCTCTGCAAGCTCCGTTACATGCTCTACATGCCCGTCTACCTGCTCTCCTTCCTACCAGAGGGAGTCAAGGCCTCCCTGGTGCGATTTGCTCTGAGAGGAATGAAGACCTGTGATGAATCTTCCATAACAACCTCTGTGAATCTCTTCAGCGTGGACTGCATTGGTGAGCACCTGGGTTTGTTTTTTTTTTGTTGCACCTACTTTTGTATAGATCACATTTACTAAATGTTGGTGTGGGCAAAAGCTTAATAGAAAAGCGTGAAGAAGTTTTGTAGAAGGGCAGGTCTGATCTTTTCTCAGGTTAAGACCTGAGAATATGCTGCAGGAAAATTTACAATGATTCCATTAAAAATAAAAATCTTAAGGGAGAAGTTACAAATGCTGTATTTTCCCAAATAATGTATATTTCTTAAGAAAATGGACTTAAACACATCTCATGTGATTAAAACACTGTTTTATAGTCTAGTAATGTTGCTTATGTCTGCTTAGTTTTTCATTTCACTCATACTGGATAATGAAAATAAGTCAGTAATCAGTATCAAAAAGGATTCTTTGCATCTCTTTAAAAACTATGATTTAACCAGCTGTATTGATTTTGTCACCTAAATTAGACTACTGGTAAATTCAGAAAAGGGCCTTCAGCCTACAGACACAGAGAAGTTACCTTATGCACTGAAGAATTTCAGCACTTTTTTGGACATATGGATAAAGATAGAAGATTAACATTCCTCCAGTTCATGTTGTACGCATATTTTGCACATTCTAGCAAGAGAAACAGCTTTAAGAAAGGGAATAATTTCAGATAAATTAAGTTTAGAATGAAAACCAGAACAGGGATTATGCTATACTCCAGGTATTTTGGTAAGGTAGCAGTTGAAAACAATTTGGAATAGAATTGACGTGCTAACACAGTAATAATAGCAAGAAGGAAGTTTTGATTGCATTAATAGTAGTAAAAACACATTCTAACATTTCAGTTGTGCTCTGTCTTCTATCAGTTAAATTTTGCCTACTAATCATCCAAACAGATGTGCCAGAGTAACTCTGTGATTGCAGCAAAGTCCTGTACCTTTCACAGATATCTGTGGAGATGTTGGTCTGTACTGGAGCCTTGCTGTGGGTCTGTACAGAGACAAAGCAGGGTGGGCAGTGGGGGGTTTTATGCCAAACTGAGACAGACCCATTTATGTTGTATAAACTTGGGCTGATGATGGTCGCTCTGCTGCAAACCTGCTCCTGACAAAATCAGGATCCTGGTCGATGATGGAAATTTCCCACAGGAGTCCTGTGGATTGTTGCTTGAGTTCCTATTCTGGCAGTGTCGTGACGACTCAGGAGAAAGCCAGCATGCAGTGGCATGCACACTGGGCTTTCAGGCTTCTTCCTTTGGTAATTTGGTCTCGGAGAAAGGTATGTGAAGGTCTGTGAGGTCACATCTCCACAAGCCAGGAACCCTTCTCTGGTCCCCACAGATAAACTTTTACCTCTCCAAATGGGTTATCCACATCCAGGGTTGTATTGGAAATGGTCCTTGGCCTGCATTAACCTCAAAAAAAGCCTGGCCAGACATTGTTTGTGAGGGCTGCTTGGCCCAGACCTCAGCAGTGGCAGGAATAATTTAAAAGAACAGATTTTGTGTGCTGCTGTTGGAGCCTGACTCTCTGAGGTCTTCGGTTTCCAGGTGAGAGGGTTAGTGTGTGTATGGCAACCTGTTGTAACGTTATGCGTGCACCAGTGTCTGATCTGCATCCAAGCTGTATGGTAAATTGAGGCTAGGAACCAGGCTGAAGACTCTTGGTACTCATACATAGGATGTGATCTCTGCCTGTGTTCATTGTATTGACTGAATTCATTACACCAGAATGAAAACCCCTGCGAGCAAATGTCTTGTAAAACTTGCATAAATAGACCGTACTGATGCAACTAGTTCCTTTGAGCTTGTGATACCATCTCTCGCAGAAAGAATTCCTCTTTGGTTTCATCTTTGGAAACTGATGATGTTTTACAGCCCAATGACTCAGGACCACATACATGGATTAGTAATCTTAGTGCTTTGCGGATGTTGCCTGTTAACCTTCTCTTGCTTGTATTGTCTGTGGACAATAGAAAATATAAACATTCAGCAATAATTTGCAAAATCCAACATAACAACCAAGTCTGTCTTGTGTGACTCTTCATCCGTGAGTTACTGAAGCCTCTGGATTTGTGATAAATGTTTTTCTGGTAGATTCCTCGTCCCTTAATAAACTGCTAGGTATGGTTCAGAAGCATTCAGCAAATTGACTTCCTTCTCCTCTCCAGGAAGGTTACATGTCAACTCATTAAAAATACTCATATTTCTTTTGGCATGTACATCTGTTGCATTACTGTAATTGTAATAAAAGCTGTGATTAAGGGCAGAAAAGATGGTAAAAGTTTCCTTAAAACTAATACGTCCGTTAAAACAAACTGACCTGCCAGGGACATGTTGCCACATCCAAAGCTTAGTCACAACAATGTTTTCTCTCCTCTGAAAGGAAATGAGATTTGAAAAGTTAATTATAGCAGAACTCAAGACCAAGTGCTGCTCCCATTGACTTTGAGAGTGAAAAGCTCCATTCAGTGGCAGCAGAATCAGGCCCTTGATTGAAAGAGTCAGTGAAGGAATAATTTTATTACCTATCTGTCCCACTGTTTCAAATTATGTTTGTTCTTGCTTCTTACCCAAACTCATCTTTCCATTGTCCTGACTTTACAGTTGATGGTAAGTAGACGCCCCAGTCACATAGCAGAAGGCATAGCCATGACACTGTGCAGGTAGGTAAGAAAATACAACCTCTTGTCCCAGAGAGGAAATAGTGCAGAAAGAATACACACAGCAGGGGCTGTCAAGAAACAGGATTGTAAGGAAGAATGGAAAGACATAGAGTATAAATAATAAAGGACCCATTAGAAATAAGCAGAGGGGTCTGAAGGCAGTTTGTCTACCTGGATTAAACTTCTAGGAAAGACGCTTTAGGTCAGGAGAAGCATTACAAAGAACAAACTAGCATTTGGGTATTTGTATTCATGAACCCAGGGAGACGAATAGACAGAAAAAAAGCACATTAGTGACCTTGAGTTATCTGAAACATTGTCACTCTGTTTATTCAGGCTAGCAAAACAAGGCTGCCCTCTCTAGCCTATGGAGGTGGCTCTACAAATCACGTACAGTCCCGCAATGCTGGAATACTTTGGCACTCCAGCACGTTGAAATTTGTAAACATTTTTTTTTCTTTCAGTGACAGATGCCAGTAGCAGCCTTACAGTGACAGTAAACCTTTCTATCTACACGGGACAGGATTTATTGTGCAGCCATTTGACTGGCAAACTTCCTCCATTTGTTTCTGCAGAATTTCCACAAAAGCACAGACATGACATAATGGGTAAACAGCGCGAGGCCTGTCGGAGCGGCGGGCCCGCGGGGCAGAGGTTAACGTCTGGATGACAGCGAAGATACAGATAAGCACAATGGCAAGAAAAAAACCCTCCAACTGCACCAAACGCAGGGCGTCCTTTCTGATCTTGAACCTGTGACTTCCCTGGAGGAATCTCCCTGTTTGTTTAACCTCTTTGAGAAGCAGGGGAACACTGGGATTTGGGGCGGGGGAGGTCTTCTTTCTGCAATCAAGGCAGGTTGGGAAGGAGGGGACTCAGAAACCCACAAGGAGGGTTTCAGATGGGTTTAGGCTGTCACACGAATGCAGGAGGGAGACAGCAGATTCCTGGTTTGTTTTAAACATCCAATAAATGTTCTTGGGTGACTTGGTCTAGGTGATCCTGCTCAGGCAGGGGGGTTGGACTAGATGATCTTCTTCTAGGTCCCTTCCAACCCCTAATATCTGTGAATCTGTGAATCTGTAAATGTTGTAAGAAGACAAGGAATTAAGATTAAACTTCAGAGTTTGGATCGAAATTGTATCTTGCTCCAGGTGTGGAGCCATTCAGATATTACATGGAGTGTTTACATTTCCCTCATTTTACAGAGGAAAAAGGGCTGAGGCATTTTCAGACACACTGCTCTTATGCCCACAAGACTGCATAGGAAAAGAGAGTACAGACTGAGGCATTGAGGCTTGTCTCCCAGCAGTAGCTGCCTCTCTCTGTGGCTCTACAGGATGGCAACATTACATCCTTGAATTGCCAGAGAGTAAAATTTAAACTTTCTCATAGGAAAAAAATTGGCAGAACTATCTAATAGCATCTGAGAGAGAAATTTGTATCACAAGCTGGTGAAATGTAGGCTTCCAGTTGTTATGAAAATGGTCCATAAGGTTTTACATTGATTATTTTAATATTTTTCTCCATTGAGCCAACTGGAAAACTTCATTCTGGATTTGAATTGTCCCAACCTTGGGAGCTGCCATGTCTTAAGATCTGTCTCTATTCCAATCCTCTATTCTAAGTCAGAGAGATTTTAAATATGACATTATAAGTTGTCTTCATCTTACTACTGAAGACATCATGCTGTTTGAATAGTGGGCATCTAAAACAGGACTGGTGAATCACAGCCTGCAGATGACTGTTTCCCTTAGTTGGCCTCAGAGGGACCCTCTCTCTAATACATATCTAAATTTAGAGGAGGTAAATCCCACTCTGCATCTACTGGCTGTTCATTTTGCTGTAGACATCAGAATGTGGTCTGAATTGTCCATGCAGCCTTTACTCTTGCTGTCAGGACAGTCAGAAATCCCATGTTTTGGCTGCATTTGAATTTACAGCTGCTGGTTTCTAGTGAGAGTCCTGTTGTTTGTTTCCTACCTTCTTTGAAAATTAATTTAATATCTCCATTTCCTGATAAGTAAGATCTTTTTGGAGGTTTCTTTATTTTGGGACTAAAATGCTATAGTAACATCTAACAATCTAGCTGAAATATTTGGGTAAGGACAGTGCATGGTGGTGTTTTTGTGGCTCTCAATAGTTCCTCCATCTTTTCTTCTATTTTTCAGAGTTAAAAACTAGTGTTTCAAGTATTAGGTAATCATTTGATAAACAAATTCACTTGAAATGGTAAAATTAAAGGACTTTGCATCCCTAAAGAGAATTTATAAAAGCTGTAAAATCACATAGGTAAAATTTAGTTTACTTTTATTTCTTTGTTTTTAAATGTAAATGGTGGTTTTTTTCTTGCACTGAAAATAACATTTTCCTCCTAAAAGTAACAGGAGATGTGATGAGCACCTCTAAATTCAGCACAGAAGGCAGAGTTTTTCTGATAATCAAAAGACCTCTGCCTTCTGTTCTGAATGGAACTAAAATTCTCCACTGAGGCCTGCAAGGCCAAGGGGAGTTGCACTTTATGTTCTCATCTAGGTTTTATTTTTTCAAACAATGTAGTAGCACATTTAAAGAACCTGCCATTCAAGGCAGGCAACAAGCTATTGCCCAGCATTACAGAGCTGATCATCAGCAGAATTATACTTAGACCTCCATCTCAGTGTAATAATTGATCTACTGAACCTGCTTGACCTTTACTTCAACTTTATCTTTGTATAGACATTTGGTAGTCATGAGCAGCTTTCACAAACCACATTGGCTAAACAGGATGGCAGTCTATTTAAAAATGCAGATCATTTTGGAGTAGAGATAGAAACTGATACCACGAAGGATTTCAGGTGGCACCTTGTAGTCTCACACTTACATTTCTCACAGTGGGCAGGAGAAAAAATTGTCATCACTGGACAGCTATGCAGAACTTTCAACCTAGACCAGTACATTTTCAAGCTGATTTTCCAGGCTGACTGAAATCAGAGGCCTGGTAGTAATATAAGTGATTGCTTTGTTTCTTCTGATGAATGTAAATGTTAGATAACTTCTGGCTATAATGCAGAAATTGTTTCAAGGATATTTTTCTACTTCTATAATTAGATGTGTATAGAATTTCAGAAATGATGTATAGCTAAACAATTTCATGGAGAACAGAAATAACTGACAGTAGATAGATTACATCTACATAATCTAAATAATGTTAAATCTGAACAATGTAGAGTAGTATATCAGAGATGGGCAAAAAGGATGATGCTCTGTAGGTCTCCTCTCTATGTCCTGTGTACATTTTTTGATACTCAGCAGAGCAGAAAGAGGTCAAAATGATAGAGCAGATAACCTCCCCTGCTCTCACTAGGATCTAGTTACTATTCAATAGACTCATCAATGACCTGGATGAGGGAGCAGAGTTCACTGTCAGCAAGTTTGCTGACAACACAAAACTGTGAGGAGTGGCTGACACACCAGCAGGCTGTGCTGCCAGCCAGCCAGACTTGGACAGGTTGGAGGGTTGGGTGGGGAGAAATTTAATGAAATTCAACAAGGGCAAGTGTAGAGTCTTGCACCTGGGAAAGAACAGCCCCAGGTATCAGTATAGGTTGGGGACTGACCTGTTGGAAAGCAGTGAAGGAGAAATGGATCTGGGGATGCTGGTGGACAGCAGGGTGACCATGAGCCATCAATGTGCCCTTGTGGCCACGAAGGCCAATGGCATCCTGAGATATGTTATATGGGGTGTGGTTAGTAGGTTGAGAGAGGTTCTCTTGTCTCTCTGCTCTGCCCTGGTGAGGCTGCATCTGGAATATTGTGTCCAGTTCTGGTCTCCTCAGTTCAAGAAGGACAGGGAACTGCTTGAGAGATCCCAGTGCAGAGCCACAAAGATGATGAAGGAACATCTCCCTAGTGGGGAAAAGCTGAGGGAGCTGGGGCTCTTTAGCTTGGAAGAGACTGAGGGGTGACCTCATTAATGTTTATAAATATGTAAAATGTGAGTGTCAGGAGGATGAGCCAGGCTCTTCTCTGTGATGTCCAATGATAGGACATGAGGCAACGGATGCAAGTTGGAACATAGGAAGCTCCATGTAAACATAAGGAGGAACTTTTTCAGTGAGGGTGGCAGACACTGGAAGGGGCTGCCCAGGGAGGTTGTGGAGTCTCTTTCTCTGGAGACATTCAAAATCCAAAATCCTCTGTGACCTGGTCTAAGTGATCCTGCTCTGGCAGGGGTGTTGGACTCGATGATCTTTCGAGGTCCTTTCCAACCCCTGACATTCTGTGATTCCGTAATGAACTAGGATACAAGAGAAGTCATCTTTCCTGAAACCAGGTAACTCTCCAGCTGTCCCTTAGAGGATGTTTTTTGCCTGAATTTGCTACTGCCAGATATTGCCGATGGTCAGAAGGCGGCTTGAGCTTGCCCAGCACTCTGAGCCAGCAGCTAAATCCTCTGCTTCTGCAGAGTTTCTCAGCAGGCTCCTGTGTGCTGTCACAGTTGAGCCCTATCCACTTCTGACATTTTAAGTGATGATCGTAATATGTATTTCTGCAAAGTGTTTAAGAGCGTGTTTCCTTACCTGTGGAAACACAGTAATATTTTATCACCTGCTTCGCAGGAAAAGGGGCCAAAGAATAACAGTCTTTAATATTTTCATGTTTCCTCTGCTACTGTTTATTTTCCTGTGTGATGCCTGACTAAAATGTTTGTTTAATGTAGTCGGACAACTCACCTTACCAAGGCAGCACTTAAACTGATGGAAAAACCTCACATCTGCTTTATCCTTTCTGTGAGTGAACTAAACTTTTCCTTATTTCATAGTAAGATGCTCATATTAAATTACTGGAGGAAGGCAATGACTTTTATGTATTTATAGTCCTATTTATTTTTCAAAGTCAATCTGCTTCATAATTTACCTCATTTCCAAAAGAAAGAAAGAAATATGTTTAACAAGAATTTTTATTACTTGCAAAAGCTTTTACTTTCCTGTGAAAGCCTTGTGAAAATAATAGTAATAATGTGGAAATTTCTCATTGGGTTTATTTCTGTTAATTATTCCTCTCTGTCTTCTTTGGGGGGAGAACCCAACATAAAAAATTCCCATCATAAATATTACTCATAAAGCGTGAATGTTTTGGTAGTGGAACTGCTGATCATTTCCATGAAATGTGAGGCACAGTTGGGATTTACTTGGGGAAGGGGAGATTGTTTATTCACCCCTGATGGAGTTTCATCCCCAGGGATAACAATTTACTCCTACAAATTTGCAGCAAGTCTAATGATGTGTTACAATGGCATGAAAAAGGTAGGGGTAACATCAACAAAGCAGAAAGGATGTTGAAAAGAAGTATCTGCCAGTGAAGTGCTAGCAGCCACAGTTGCTTTGTGTTATCCAGTGCCAGACAGTCATCTGCACATTGGCACTTGATTTTCCCTGGGCCCAGCACGAAACCTCCTGAACTCAGGGGAAGGATTCCCTTCTGCAGCAGGCTCATGCCTTTTGTCTCACAATTGTCTATCTAAACTCACCCAAAACGTATCTGAAGTAATGCTGGTGGGTCTGTCATAGATCGTGTTTACTGGTTAGCATGTGTTTACTGGTTACTGCAATGTATCTTGATTCATTGAACTCTTCGTCATGCAATCCCAGCAAAGCACTTAAGCACATGCTAAATCCATACCCCTGGATAAACTTGTGTCTTGGAATAAGTCTGGGGTTTTTAAATGACATTAACAGAGCTGCTAACTAATGCAATACCTATCATTCCATGTGCCTAAAGTGGACACTGGTCTGGATAGAATTCTTACAGTCAGATAATATAGCAATTCATTCTGCTTTGCTGATGATTCTTGCCATGAAAATGTCCACCCAGTTCTCACCATCTCCCTTGCCTAATTCTTTAATGTCACAGTATTGACAAGGAGGTAATGTCTGCAGTCTTCATGGATCTGCAGAGGAAATGGTAGCTTNAAGGGGCTGCCCAGGGAGGTTGTGGAGTCTCTTTCTCTGGAGACATTCAAAATCCAAAATCCTCTGTGACCTGGTCTAAGTGATCCTGCTCTGGCAGGGGTGTTGGACTCGATGATCTTTCGAGGTCCTTTCCAACCCCTGACATTCTGTGATTCCGTAATGAACTAGGATACAAGAGAAGTCATCTTTCCTGAAACCAGGTAACTCTCCAGCTGTCCCTTAGAGGATGTTTTTTGCCTGAATTTGCTACTGCCAGATATTGCCGATGGTCAGAAGGCGGCTTGAGCTTGCCCAGCACTCTGAGCCAGCAGCTAAATCCTCTGCTTCTGCAGAGTTTCTCAGCAGGCTCCTGTGTGCTGTCACAGTTGAGCCCTATCCACTTCTGACATTTTAAGTGATGATCGTAATATGTATTTCTGCAAAGTGTTTAAGAGCGTGTTTCCTTACCTGTGGAAACACAGTAATATTTTATCACCTGCTTCGCAGGAAAAGGGGCCAAAGAATAACAGTCTTTAATATTTTCATGTTTCCTCTGCTACTGTTTATTTTCCTGTGTGATGCCTGACTAAAATGTTTGTTTAATGTAGTCGGACAACTCACCTTACCAAGGCAGCACTTAAACTGATGGAAAAACCTCACATCTGCTTTATCCTTTCTGTGAGTGAACTAAACTTTTCCTTATTTCATAGTAAGATGCTCATATTAAATTACTGGAGGAAGGCAATGACTTTTATGTATTTATAGTCCTATTTATTTTTCAAAGTCAATCTGCTTCATAATTTACCTCATTTCCAAAAGAAAGAAAGAAATATGTTTAACAAGAATTTTTATTACTTGCAAAAGCTTTTACTTTCCTGTGAAAGCCTTGTGAAAATAATAGTAATAATGTGGAAATTTCTCATTGGGTTTATTTCTGTTAATTATTCCTCTCTGTCTTCTTTGGGGGGAGAACCCAACATAAAAAATTCCCATCATAAATATTACTCATAAAGCGTGAATGTTTTGGTAGTGGAACTGCTGATCATTTCCATGAAATGTGAGGCACAGTTGGGATTTACTTGGGGAAGGGGAGATTGTTTATTCACCCCTGATGGAGTTTCATCCCCAGGGATAACAATTTACTCCTACAAATTTGCAGCAAGTCTAATGATGTGTTACAATGGCATGAAAAAGGTAGGGGTAACATCAACAAAGCAGAAAGGATGTTGAAAAGAAGTATCTGCCAGTGAAGTGCTAGCAGCCACAGTTGCTTTGTGTTATCCAGTGCCAGACAGTCATCTGCACATTGGCACTTGATTTTCCCTGGGCCCAGCACGAAACCTCCTGAACTCAGGGGAAGGATTCCCTTCTGCAGCAGGCTCATGCCTTTTGTCTCACAATTGTCTATCTAAACTCACCCAAAACGTATCTGAAGTAATGCTGGTGGGTCTGTCATAGATCGTGTTTACTGGTTAGCATGTGTTTACTGGTTACTGCAATGTATCTTGATTCATTGAACTCTTCGTCATGCAATCCCAGCAAAGCACTTAAGCACATGCTAAATCCATACCCCTGGATAAACTTGTGTCTTGGAATAAGTCTGGGGTTTTTAAATGACATTAACAGAGCTGCTAACTAATGCAATACCTATCATTCCATGTGCCTAAAGTGGACACTGGTCTGGATAGAATTCTTACAGTCAGATAATATAGCAATTCATTCTGCTTTGCTGATGATTCTTGCCATGAAAATGTCCACCCAGTTCTCACCATCTCCCTTGCCTAATTCTTTAATGTCACAGTATTGACAAGGAGGTAATGTCTGCAGTCTTCATGGATCTGCAGAGGAAATGGTAGCTTATCTTGAGCAAACCCAATGATGCAGATTTCTTAATGGTTAGTGCAATTGCTTGTTGGTCAGGTGGAGTTAAAATGAGCTTTAAAAGCAGTGGTTCATGATTAATGAAGAGTGGTGTCAAGTTCACCTTTCATACCAATCAAAGCCACTCGACCTCAAAGGAAGTTCACCTTGTTCCAAGGAGGAGTGGTCCAGTTGCTGAATGTCATCAGGGTTCCTCAAGAAAGAGTCAGTATTATGTCCCAGTCCAGAAAAGCACTGAAATTGCCCTTCATAAAGCCACTCACATGCAGAAACCCATGTCTAGCAGAGCATATTAATCCTGGCAGAGCTCAGATAGGAACCTGTGTGGAGGTGCTGAATTGCTGCAGTTTCCATCCTGACCACTNGGTTGTGGAGTCTCTTTCTCTGGAGACATTCAAAATCCAAAATCCTCTGTGACCTGGTCTAAGTGATCCTGCTCTGGCAGGGGTGTTGGACTCGATGATCTTTCGAGGTCCTTTCCAACCCCTGACATTCTGTGATTCCGTAATGAACTAGGATACAAGAGAAGTCATCTTTCCTGAAACCAGGTAACTCTCCAGCTGTCCCTTAGAGGATGTTTTTTGCCTGAATTTGCTACTGCCAGATATTGCCGATGGTCAGAAGGCGGCTTGAGCTTGCCCAGCACTCTGAGCCAGCAGCTAAATCCTCTGCTTCTGCAGAGTTTCTCAGCAGGCTCCTGTGTGCTGTCACAGTTGAGCCCTATCCACTTCTGACATTTTAAGTGATGATCGTAATATGTATTTCTGCAAAGTGTTTAAGAGCGTGTTTCCTTACCTGTGGAAACACAGTAATATTTTATCACCTGCTTCGCAGGAAAAGGGGCCAAAGAATAACAGTCTTTAATATTTTCATGTTTCCTCTGCTACTGTTTATTTTCCTGTGTGATGCCTGACTAAAATGTTTGTTTAATGTAGTCGGACAACTCACCTTACCAAGGCAGCACTTAAACTGATGGAAAAACCTCACATCTGCTTTATCCTTTCTGTGAGTGAACTAAACTTTTCCTTATTTCATAGTAAGATGCTCATATTAAATTACTGGAGGAAGGCAATGACTTTTATGTATTTATAGTCCTATTTATTTTTCAAAGTCAATCTGCTTCATAATTTACCTCATTTCCAAAAGAAAGAAAGAAATATGTTTAACAAGAATTTTTATTACTTGCAAAAGCTTTTACTTTCCTGTGAAAGCCTTGTGAAAATAATAGTAATAATGTGGAAATTTCTCATTGGGTTTATTTCTGTTAATTATTCCTCTCTGTCTTCTTTGGGGGGAGAACCCAACATAAAAAATTCCCATCATAAATATTACTCATAAAGCGTGAATGTTTTGGTAGTGGAACTGCTGATCATTTCCATGAAATGTGAGGCACAGTTGGGATTTACTTGGGGAAGGGGAGATTGTTTATTCACCCCTGATGGAGTTTCATCCCCAGGGATAACAATTTACTCCTACAAATTTGCAGCAAGTCTAATGATGTGTTACAATGGCATGAAAAAGGTAGGGGTAACATCAACAAAGCAGAAAGGATGTTGAAAAGAAGTATCTGCCAGTGAAGTGCTAGCAGCCACAGTTGCTTTGTGTTATCCAGTGCCAGACAGTCATCTGCACATTGGCACTTGATTTTCCCTGGGCCCAGCACGAAACCTCCTGAACTCAGGGGAAGGATTCCCTTCTGCAGCAGGCTCATGCCTTTTGTCTCACAATTGTCTATCTAAACTCACCCAAAACGTATCTGAAGTAATGCTGGTGGGTCTGTCATAGATCGTGTTTACTGGTTAGCATGTGTTTACTGGTTACTGCAATGTATCTTGATTCATTGAACTCTTCGTCATGCAATCCCAGCAAAGCACTTAAGCACATGCTAAATCCATACCCCTGGATAAACTTGTGTCTTGGAATAAGTCTGGGGTTTTTAAATGACATTAACAGAGCTGCTAACTAATGCAATACCTATCATTCCATGTGCCTAAAGTGGACACTGGTCTGGATAGAATTCTTACAGTCAGATAATATAGCAATTCATTCTGCTTTGCTGATGATTCTTGCCATGAAAATGTCCACCCAGTTCTCACCATCTCCCTTGCCTAATTCTTTAATGTCACAGTATTGACAAGGAGGTAATGTCTGCAGTCTTCATGGATCTGCAGAGGAAATGGTAGCTTATCTTGAGCAAACCCAATGATGCAGATTTCTTAATGGTTAGTGCAATTGCTTGTTGGTCAGGTGGAGTTAAAATGAGCTTTAAAAGCAGTGGTTCATGATTAATGAAGAGTGGTGTCAAGTTCACCTTTCATACCAATCAAAGCCACTCGACCTCAAAGGAAGTTCACCTTGTTCCAAGGAGGAGTGGTCCAGTTGCTGAATGTCATCAGGGTTCCTCAAGAAAGAGTCAGTATTATGTCCCAGTCCAGAAAAGCACTGAAATTGCCCTTCATAAAGCCACTCACATGCAGAAACCCATGTCTAGCAGAGCATATTAATCCTGGCAGAGCTCAGATAGGAACCTGTGTGGAGGTGCTGAATTGCTGCAGTTTCCATCCTGACCACTGCCTGTGGGACTGTGCACCACCTGCATCAGACCCTTCTAGCCCCACTTTGCAGGCTAAGAGACCACACACTTTCCAGGGCCAAAAATATGGAGCCTTGCTGAAGTCCCATTATCACAGCCATCTGCCAGGGTATGTGACACCTTAAACTGGAGATGTAATTTTTCCAGCTAAGGGATAGTTCTGAAACTATAGGACCAAGCAGATTGGAGAAGTCCATCATAACCATTGCAGCTATTTCTGTCTTTTTTTGTCAATCATGGTTATATATTAACTGGTATGTTTTCATTCTAGGTTCAAGTGTAAACTTAAGCAGAACCCAAAGTCAATGTTTACAGCCTGTAAACCTCTAAACATCAACATTCTATCTAATGTGTGTGTGGAAGCACATGTTCCTGCGTTAGTCATCCCTGATGCTAAGCAGTTCCTTCTGTTTGATGTTTTAAACAATAAGTCATACTATATTTCCAAGATTGATGTTGGCAATAATTACTGGTAGAAAATATGTTTTCACCATAGGAAATTACACTGCTGTTTGGTATTATTAGTTCTTACCACTGTTTTCTGACTCTTTCTGAGGAATGACAGAGATTGCTTCAAGAGCAAAGAATGAACTGGAAAGGAAACTAGTGTTACACTCCTCTAAAAAACCTTACAATGAGATGGGCAACTTACCAGGAAAAAAATGTGACCGGATAGTAGTACATTCCCTGAGGAAAACTTATTTTCACAAGTTCACTCTACTTTTTGCAGGGCATTTCAATTTAGCATAGAAATCCAACCTATAATTGGTTCATCACTTCTAATCAGTTTTGCTTTAGAGTTTAGAGGGCTTTTGAAAGAGCTGTACTACAGCATGTCAAAGTTAAAATGACCTTTGTTGTATATGAAACTGTGTTCAGTTCTGAACCCCTCACCACAAGAAAGGAATTGAGTTGCTGGAGTGAGTCAGAGAAGGGCAACAAAGCTGGGGAAAAGTCTGGAGAAAAAGTCCTGTGGGGAGAAGCTGAGGGAGCTGGGAGTGTTTAGTTTGAAGAAAAGGAGGCTGAGGGAAGACCTTATTGCTCTCTACAGCTGCCTGAAGGTGGGTGCAGCCTTTCCTCCTAAGTAAATAATGACATGACAAGGGGAAATAGCCTGAAGTGGCACCAGGGGAGGTTTAGATGAGATGTTAGGAAGAATTTCTTTACCAAAAGAATAGTCAGGTGCTGGAACAGGCTGCCCAGGGAGGGGATGGAGTCACCATCCCTGGAGGCCTTCAAAAAACATGTAGCTGAGGCACTTCAGAACATGCTCTAGTGGGATGGTGAGGTGTTTGGGTTTTTTTGTTTGTTTGTTGGGGGGTTTTGTTGGTGGTTTTTTTTCAGGGGGGTTGATGGTTTCACCCAGTAATCTTAAAGGTCTTTTCCAACTGTGACAATTCTTTGTTTCTGTGAAAATAGTAGCCTTTGGCAATCCTTGGCCCATTGAAGTCAAATTATTTTCATTGTTTCCCCTCTGCTTATAGTCCCTCAGAAGGAGAAGCAGAACTCTGTGTGCATATCTGCAACTCAGTGGTGGACAGTCATGGATCTCTGTTAAATCTCTGGAGCAGAAATGATGGTTTTCCTGATAGTCTGAATAGCGTCTGACACACTGAAGCCAACTCCTGATTGGGAGTTTTATCACTCCACACACTGTGACTAACTCTTAGTTACCAAAAAGATCCAATCAGGCATCAGTTATGACTCTTCCCTTTTGTTACCATGACCATCAAATTATGAGTTTACTTGTATATTGTGCAGTTTACCTTTACAGAGGCTGAGAATGGAAATGAAAACTTGCCAATGTTTTGCTTTCTTTAAAATATTTCTCAAGCATTTCTTAATACCTGATTATTGTGAAATTATCCTACTGGTAGGCAGATCTACAAAGGGAGCCATCAGTGCAGCCTTCTGGGAGAATGGGACTGAGAATTTGTGGGGGTTCCCACAAATTTGTGGGGGAGTCCCTTGTGTGACAGAAGAAAGCATCATTTCAGACTTTTCTGTGCGCAGTGCTGCAAGTACCAGACCAAATGTGTCCCCAATCTCTGGTGTGGTCCTGAGCCAATGCAAACACCACTCTGAAGTAATAGCAATAATAGCTGTTAAATGGCAAATGGTGAAATAGCAGATGCATCTGTGAAAAATTTGACAGTAAGTGATAGTTTTGCAAGGCAGAGCATCTGAACTGTCCTGGGAAACTGCAGCGTCAACGTGGGAATGAAAGATGTATGGAAACAAACTAGAGAGAGCGAGCAACTAATGACAGGGTAATGAGTTTGCTGGTTTTTCACTGGGCATGAGACACGGTTGTTAAAACCACTTCACTTCCTCAAAAGAATATTTTCAAGTATGTGTGGGTGTACAGAGACTGGAGCCAATGTCATGGGGGCCTTGGCTTCCTTAACCGTGAAAAGGTGATTAACATTGAAGCATTTAATACAGAAAGCTTGATGATGAGTTTAAGGGGAAAAAAATATTCCATATCCGTATGGTCAAATGTGTGTCCGTGAAAGATCTAAACTTGTGGTAGACAAATAAATTCATGAGAGATGAAAGGAATACTGTCAGGAAGATGGTAAGTGAGCCAGATGATGTGCCAGTAATCATAGAATCACAGAATGGTTTGAGCCAGAAAGGACCTCTAAAGGTCATCTAGTCTGACCACCCTGCAGTGAGCAGGGACATCCTCAACTAGATCAGGTCACTCAGAGCCTCATCAAACTTCACCTTTAATATCTCCAGGGATGGGGCCTTAACTAACTCCTTGGGCAAACTGGTCAGTGTTCCACCACCCTCATGGTAAAGAACTGGTTTCTAAACATCCAATCTAAATCTACTTCTCTCTAGTTTAAAACCATTGCCCCTCATCTTGTCCCTGCAGGCCTTTGTAAACAGTTCTTTCCCGCCTTCCTGTAGCCCCCTTCAGGCACTGGAAGGTGTCTAAGGTCTCCCTGGAGCCTTCTCTTCTCCAGACTGAACAAACCCAGCTCTCTCAGCCTGTCTTCATGGGAGAGGTGTTTCAGCCCTCTGATCATTTTCATGGCCCTCCTCTGGACCTGTTTCATGAGGTCCATATCCCTTCTGTACTGAGGACTCCAGAACTGGACACTGTACTCCAGGTGAGGTCTGACCAGAGCAGAGCTGGAGCAGCAGAATCACCTCCATCTGCTGGTTACACTTCTGATGCAGCCCAGGATGGGCTGCAAGCCACACTGTAGCTTGTGGATTGCAAGCCACACTGGCTGCTCATGTCCAGCTTCTCATCTATCAGCACCCCCAAGTCCTTTTCTGCAGGGCTGCTCTCTATCTCCTCATCCCCCAGCCTGTATTGATAGTGAGGATTGTTCTGGTCCAGGTGCAGGACCCTGCACTTGCTCTTGTTGAACCTCATGAAGTTCACCTGGAACCAGTGTGGAAATGTTCTTTACGGAGTGCTGTTTTCCTTTGAATTTGTCCACTCTGCAAAATCATATAGTATGTTCTTCCAAGTGTTCTTCTAATGCTGTTGAAATTGTGCTGTCTGGATCTTGAAGTCAAAAATTGGCTTCATGTTTCTCCCTGTACCCATTCCAGGGCATAGCTCCTACTAACTTACAAAATAAAGCAATATTTTAATGTGTGAGACTTAATAAATTTACACTTAGAGCCATAATCTTGTTGATAGAGTCAGCATAATCTAAGGCCAACAGCAGTAGGGAAATGAAGTAAGCTCAGGTAACCCCTTGTAGTCTTCTGTTTATTTTAATCTTATGAACAAGCTACTAAAGAATGTGTGTGTGCATCCATTAAAGTGTCTAGTTTGTAGCTATCTTCACAGCCATTCATTTTTGTTGGAAACTGAACTATTCTGATTATTTCCTGAAATTCATAAGCCAATGAAGTTAAAAAGATTATTTGTTTCTTTATTATTGTCCCTGTTGTTTCATTAGTATGGCATCTCTTTCAGTCTATTCTTCCTGTCACAGTAAATTCACCTCCTTAGCCCAGCAACTGTATTGTTTCTATGTGATTAGGATACCAGCTACAGAGCAAAACCACACAGAAGAAGATGTAGTCATGGCACCACAAGACAAAGTTGATTTTTAAAGTAATCAAGGGCATGTATATCTCTCAAAGTTTATCAGGGTAAAGTCAGAAATACTTAACCCTCTTTTACATTTTATGGATATCTGTATCATGTGTAAGTTGGAGGGGTTTTTTTTTTCAGTTTTCTTTCCATA
>VYZU01052857.1:81743-98093 GCA_013401355.1 Ceyx cyanopectus | reverse complement strand
CCTTGAGGGTGGTGGCTCAGTGGCACAGGCTCCCCAGGGATGGGTTGAGGCTCCATCCCTGGAGCTATTGCAGGTGAGGTTGGCCAAGTCTCTGAGCAGCCTGGGCTAGTTGAGGGTGTCCCTGCTCCCTGCAGGGGGCTGCACTAGATGCCCTTTGGAGGTCCCTTCCAGCCCTAAACATTCTGTGATTCTGTGACTGCCTGAAGTTGCAGCAGGTCCTTGCACTTGCAGAGCCCGGTGTAACCACGGGACAAGTCAGGTACAGCACTGCAGCAAACTCCCTGGGACAAGTTGCAGTTTAATGTTTTTTTTCCAAAAGCAGGACAAGTAGAAGTACCTTTTTTTTTTTTATTTCTGGTTCCAGCTCAATCTGGTAACATTTATACATTACTCAGAACAGCTGAAGTATCTTAAAATTCTCTTTAATAAGCTAAAGCTGTCAAATATATTGCCATTAGTAAATTGCTCTTCTCCATTTCAGTATCACTGGTGATACAAATCCATAGAAATAAGCTCTCATTTCAACAGCAGGCATGAGAAGTACACCAAGGCAGGTGTAGGTAAAAGCACAACCAGTATAGAAGCTCTAAAAAGAAAAAAAAAAACAAGTTGCTCTCTGTTGTTTTCCTGTACTTTGCAGATATTTGAACCAAATGAATTTGATATCATGCTTGTAATACCTGTTACAAGACTTCAGCTGGATGAATGTGATGACACTGGAGCCTATTATTATGTGTCATTCAAAAGAAATCAAAAGGAAAAGTGGTTGTTGAAGTTTTTAGATGAAGATGAAAAGTTATCAGCCTTTAAAATGCTTGAAGCACTGAGAAAAATAATTAAACAAGAAGTAAAAAACATTCCAAGTAAGTACTGGGAGAACAAGCTTTGCCTGGGAGTGCCAAGAAGTCCAGCCACACCACACAGATATGTTGTCCTGTTAATAAAAATGATTTTCCTGCCTCTCAACTATCTCTGGCAACGTGGCACCAGCTAACCCCTTCTGTCCCCAGCTAACCCCCCCGTCTCTGTTTTGCTCTGGTGCTAAAAATCACCACAGATATGTCAGAGCTAATTCTGTGCTTAACCCCTCAGTCCCCTATGCCATTTTCTTTCCCTGTGAAAATAACATTAAGGGTTTTCTCCCATGACCTATACCTTCTGACATCTCTGTGTACAAAGAACCAGTTAAACTGGTAGCATAAGAATATCTTTTTTTTTTATGCCTAATTTTTTATATTAATCTATATAGAAAACATATCAGGGTCCTTTCTCCCAAGCCTTCAGAAACACTATGGGTAACTCCAGTGTCTTCAATAATGAAGCAGCTCACTAGAAACCATTGTAGTTCTCATTCTGTAGCCAGAGTATGTCAGGTAAACACAGCAGTTCAAAAAGAGTGTTCCTTATTTTGCACAATTCCTCCACAGGCCTTTTAAATGTTTTATTTAAATCCATATCCTGGCCAGTGACTGAACCCAGGTGTTTATTTTCATAGAGTATAAATTCCTCTGAAGTGAAAACCTTATTGTTTGAAAAAGTTTCTAATGTATGTGTGTGTATATATATATATATATATATATATATGCATATACAAAACCTAATTCTTCTTTGTTACTAGATGTGGAAGTAACTGTGAAAAGGAAAAAGTCTGGAAGCCCTGCAATAACTCTTCAGATCAAAAATCCTCCAGCAGAAATCTCAGTGGACATCATCTTGACTTTGAAAGTTCAGCAGAGCTGGCCCTCCAGCACACAGGATGGCCTCAAAATTGAGCAGTGGCTGGGAAGAAAAGTCAGGAGAGACCTCAGAAATGAACCACTTTATTTAGTAGCCAAACAAAACAAAAAAGAAAAGGTTTTAAGAGGTACCTCCAATACAGATAAGAAGTTATGAAATATTTTCTCTACAGCTTGTTCTCTTACAAATGCTCTAAGAGGGTGTCAGATTCTGGTTGCTATTCTGCCTTCAAGATACAGATCTTTCCCAGGCTGGGGCTGTACTTGACAGCAACATCCACTCCTTTTCTTTGCAAGAAATCAGTTTGAAAAGGTAGGGAGCATCCCTTCAGTGGGACTGCAGCTACCAGTTACTCCTGCAGGAAGCTAATTTCTCATTGAACTCCCCTGTGGCTACAATGTTGGGTGTTTTTTTTTCCTCCAGGCTTCACACCAAGCTTACAACCAGTTGCAGGAACATCCAAACTTAGCATTGCATTATGAAAACATGATTTCAGCAAAGACTTCAGGCTTTTTTCATTATTTTTTTTTTTTTAATTAGCATGCCCATCCTAACAATGCCTGCTAAGCCATTACTGCTCTGCTGGGCTCTCTTCCTTTGAAAATTAAATGCAAAAAAGTGACTGACCCAAACAGCCAAAGGAAACAGTATCTTACTAGGAAGGTTGGTGTTTAAAAAACAGGAGGTTTAGCTTTGCTGATCATTATTTTCAGAAACATTACTAAAAAGAGAAACAAATGCTTTAGAACATCTGCTTCTCAAGACGAACTCCCAAGCCTGCTACTTGCACAAAGTGAAACCAATGAAGGTTTTTCTTAAATTCCAAACTGGGATGGTTAGACAGCAAGGTTAGTGCAGAACAGGCATTCAAAGGTAGGAGACTTCTATGAGTGGTGTAAATCCCCAATCATGTTCAACAAATACAGCAAAGTTCAGAATTTATTTTAAAGAAAATCTAAGAATGTAGATAAAACATACACAAAATTAACTGTCCTATATTCATAACATTCTCATTGTGTGGAGCAGCTGGCAAATTAAGAAGGAATTAATACCTGTGGTCACTGAATTACAATTTTATATTCAAAATTAAGGCAGTTTTAAAGGGTTGTTTTGTGGTGGTGGTTGTGGTGGGTTTTTTTTCCTCATAGTCAGAGGCTGGTACTTACTCCTGTGTAACAATTAACAATCTCATGCTCAACTCTAGGAAACACCTGGAGACTCTCTTTCTCACACATTGAGAAGATCATGATGAACAACCATGGCAGCTCAAAGACATGTTGTGAATCTGATGGACCAAAGTGCTGTAGGTTGGTATTTCACAGGAGTATTTTGCTTTAACCTTCTATGAACTGTTTCAGTTGAAGACTTTGAGCTAAGTGTAGTAACTCACACTAGGGAGCAAGAATCAGACTTTGTATGTACTCACTGAAATTATTGAGAGATGCAAACAAATCACTTGCACTCCAGATTTGCTTTAGAAAGAAAAAAAAAACGCAACTTGTTAAAAATCATCTTGCCCAAACTCAGTCTTGTTTAGAAGAACCAGCTTAAAAACTTTATAATTCTGCTTTCTGAGCTTTGGGAGCAAAACTACACTTTCTTCAAAGGTGATTTCTAAAACTGCTGAATGGGATCAGGATGAATAAATGCAACTTTCCACTCCCCTTAAAAACTGGTTCCTATATTTCTTCAAAGAACAAAACCCACAGGAGGTACAGAGCCTCCTTTAATGGCAAACCAACTTCTTAGTTTACTTAATTACACCTTGTAATCAAGCCACTCATGAGTGAGCTGATGTACAATTCCTGGCATTTCCTCCAGTGTAAATCCAACCTAAAAGGGCAGCTTGAAGCTTGAGCAGTGCTGCAAGTTGATGTTACACTGTACTGTGTGAGCAGCATCTGTGCTGCTGACAGTGGTGTGTGCACAAAACTTATTTCAGGAAGATAACCAGCAGTGAAGGATTTCTGTACTTGCTGTGCAGTAGTTCTGAGATTATCCAGCCTATTACTGCATTTATTCTCAGATTAATTCAAAACATCATTGAAAATGTTACCCTAATTATAGTAAGTTGTATTGCTTTGATGAAGAATGTCTGTTTAGAGACCTGAAATACCTATTTAGAACTGTGTAGAAGGTGATTAATGTTTTTTTATTATTATTAATTTACAGGAAGGGTTGTCTTAAGCTTCTGAAGTATCTTCTAGAGCAACTTAAAATGAAGCACACAAAAGAGCTGGAAAAATTCTGTTCATATCATGTCAAAACTGCTTTTTTCCTCTCCTGTGTCATGTGGCCAAACGACACAGAATGGCAGGTGGGAGACTTGGATCATTGCTTTCAGAAATACCTGGGATATTTTCTGGATTGCCTGCAAAAGTCTCACCTGCCACACTTCTTTATTCCCCAATACAACTTGCTCAGCCTGGAGGATAAAACTAGCAGTGATTTCCTTTCAAGACAAATAAAGTATCAGTTGAACAATGGATTCCCCATCTTTCAGTAGAGATTTGAAGAACACTGTTTACAATAATCATCTCATTGGGATATTTCAACCCAGAACTTCTGCACCTTCACTTACTCCTCAGTACTCTGATGCTACAAAAAAAAAATCAAGAACACTACAAGGAAATTTTATCAGGGAGAAAATCAAATTTTATCAAGGAAGGGGGTCCTCCTGCTCCTCCCTCTTGTCAGAGGCTCCCAAGGACTGGGTTCCTCTGCATTGTGACCGTGGGCTGACTGGAATATTTTTTATTTGCATCAGTAATAATATTAGTTTTGCTGTTTTATTAAATCTGTTTTCAACACATGGATCACCTCTCCTTTGCCCCTTCTCTGCTGGGGAGGGGTTAGTGGGTGATAGAGCAACTGCTGGAGTTTAGCCCTGAATAAAGGCATCTGACACTGTCCCACATGGCATCCTTGTGTCTCTCATGGAGAGACTGGCTCTGACAGATGGACCACAGATGAAGAACTGGCTGGCTGGTGGCACTCAAAGAGTTGTGGTCAATGTCTCCACCTCCACATGGAGGCCAGAGACAGGGGGTGTCCTCAGGGCTCTGTGCTGGGCCCAGTGCTGCTCAACATCTCTGTCAGTGGCATGGACACGACCTTGAGGGCACCCTCAGTGAGTTTGCTGACAACACCAAGCTGGGTGGTGCTGTGGACTCAGTGGAGGGAAGAGATGCCATCCAGAGGGACCTTGACAGGCTTGAGAAATGGGCCAGTGCAAACTGCATGGGCTTCAGCAAGTCAAAGTACAAGGTGCTTCACCTGGGTCGGGCCAATCCCAGGCAGAGACTGGGCACAGATGGGGTTGAGAGTAGCCCTGAAGAGAAGGATTTGGGGGTGTTGAGAGATGAGAAGCTCACCATGAGCTCATGCAGCCCAGAAGGCCAATCCATCCTGGGATGTATCCAGAGAAGTGTGGCCAGCAGGTCAAGAGAGGTGATTCTGCCCCTCTGCTCTGCTCTGGTGAGACCCCACCTCCAATGCTGCATCCAGTTCTGGTGTCCCCACAACCAGAGGGACACAGATCTGCTAGAGTGTGTTCAGAGGAGCCACAAGGTGATCCAGGGGCTGGAGCAGCTTTGCTATGAGGACAGGCTGTGGGAGCTGGGATTGTTCAGGCTGGAAAAGAGAAGACTTCAGGGGGAACTAAGAGCTGCCTTCCAGTACCTGAAGGGAACCTACAGGGAGTCTGGGGAGGGACTTTTGACAAGAGCTTTGACTGAGAGGACAAGGGGAAATGGGGTTAAGTTGAAGGAGAATAGATTTAGATTAGATTTTAGGAAGAAATTCTTCAGTATGAGGGTGGCAAGACTTTGGAATCAATTTCCCAGAGTGGCTGCCCCCTCCCTGGAGGTGTCCAAGGGCAGGTTGGACAGAGCCTTGAGTAGCCTGGGCTGGTTGAGAGGCTCCCTGCCCCTGACAGGGGGGTTGGATGAGATGATCTCAAGGTCCCTTCCAACCCAGGCTATTCTCTAATTCTAAATCTAGACAAAGCCATATCAAGGGGGAAGAGGCTTGAGGTGAAAGGTTATTAAAACCAAAACACAGCATGAATCTGACCACCTCAGAACTATAACAGTTCCATTTTTCTTATGGTGAAGAGTGTGTTAGGAAAAAAATAAATAAATTTCCTATTACTCAAATAGTGGTGGTGAATACACAGCAGTTGGGAACTGCTGTGCTCTACATAAATTTTTTTCTTTCTTAAAGAAATCATGTGAAGTCTGTAGTTTTTAGCCTATTTTTTGAAGACAAAATAACCTCCTGGCTTAAATAATGCCCAGAAGATGCCAGAAGAACATTTAGAGAATAATTTTACTAAACTGTTCTCATCTTCCTAGACTCAGTTTATTAATTTGTCATTGATGTGTGTGACAAATGAGTAAGCACAAGCTCAGACCAAGCATCAAATGAAGGAATAGCTCCTTCCCATGTAACTTCCAAGGAATGAAAACACACCTCATTCTTACTTTCAGTCTGTGTGACAGAATCTGACATCCAAATGTCAAGTTTGAATCAACTTTATCTGAAAGAAATAAAAGCTAACATTGCTCAAGGAAGGATTTTTTCCCTAGTTAGACACAAACACATCTCTCCTTATTAGAAGAAAATGCAGATTTCTCTCAAAATAATCCAAACAACCACACAAGTTTTTATTAACAAAAATTAGTGTTAATAACAAAACAAATCCAGCTTGCTTCAGCAATCATCAGTTAACACAAACTGCAGTTTTCAAACAATTAAGTTATCCTTAGAAATGCTTCTGTGTGTCCCTGGCAGCTCCTGCACAGTGCTCTGAAGCCATCCTGGCAAACATTGCTTTCACTTCTCCAGCTCTCTGAGAAGAAAAGAAAAATTACCTTTTACATTCTTATCTATTGATACTGTGTTTAGTTAAAAAAAAAACCCAACCAAACCTCAACCACACCTACAATATTTGGTTTTAACCAGTAGAAAATGGCTTTAGAAGTGATGCACATCACACAAGAGAACATAAGGAAATTAACTTAAGTCAAAAAAGCATCTGAGTGCAAAACCAGAATTATTTCTATGTGGACTTAACCCAATCTTCTTTTCTAATTCACTTATTTTTTAAATGCATTTTATTTAAATGGGACTGGTACAGAAAATCAGTGACAAAAGCTTTTAAATTCAAGCCAATAGATGCTGACACTAACTATAATCACTTACTTTAAGTAACTTCAAGGTATTACAGTTACTTACAGGTATCCTCTGCCCTTTTCCATTTCCTTTCTCTTCTGAAATGGTATCTTTCTGCCATTTCAATAAGCTCTTTGGGAACTACCTGTTAAAAGGCAGCACAAGAACAAGGTCAGTTTTACACACTTCTCAAATTTTTGCACCTGCTTTATAAAAACACTATTGATTTTGTGTGTTCCCAAAATTGATTTTATTTTTTATTTGGCTCCCATCACTTCGCAGATTGGCTTTTCTGTAGAGATGCAGAGAAAAATCTTTTTTACATAAAGTTATACTGAAAATATAAATTAAAGTGAAAAATGCTATATCTAGATGAAAGTCATTACATACTTGTTTCAACAGAGATACATCTAATGAGAAGTTATTTTTCAGCTGGAAGACTGGATGATTTTCCTCCTCAGTATAAGATCAGATCCATTCCTACAGCATTAATCAGAATTTATTCCAACTAAAATTGCTTCTTGATAAGCCTATATTTATATAAAGATCCCTGCAGCATGATACAGGAATTTTCCTTTTCTGCTTTTCTTTAGGGAGATCATCTGTGTATGTAAAATTATGGAGAACACCTGCCTAACAAATCCTATTTGCTGAAATGGAAGTATTCTGAACAAATCTGACTAACAAATGCAGCCTATTTGTTCTGAAATGGGAGCATTCTGAACCTTCAGACCATGTTTTTTCACTTGCTTGCTTTTTATTTTGCATGATGCTTTAAGACTCAAGTAATGACACTGCCATGTGGAAAAAAAGCCTTGCCTGTGTGAATACTTCCCTTCTGTCAGGTGTAAGTTGGAGAAGGAATGTTGTGACTAAGTTACCCCTGAAAGTAAGGATTCAGAGATGTGCTTTCCTCAAAATTCAAATTTCCTCTTAAATTCAAAGACTTGTTTCCAGTTGAACCATCCCAGACTGTGAGTTTGAGAACTTCAGTCTGCAGCAGGACATGGCATAGATGGCAATATTAAACTCAGAATGCAGAACAAGGAACCTCTAAATTCTATGTAAGTGGCTTCTAAGTATTATTGATTTCATCTCTTAAATTAAAAAAACAACCAAACCCAAACCAACAAACACTCCCATCCAGCCCCAACAAACAAATCAACCCATTTACCATCTACACCCCAAAACCTGAAACTGTAAGAATTTACTGAAGGACAATTAAAATACCATTTTGCATCAGGGCATGAACCAGAGGTTGGTGATAAATCAGTCAAAATACTGTTTCTTGTTACAGCAAGAAATAGCAATGTAATTGTCTCTGGCTTTTCAGATGTGGTAGCAAAAAAACAATTATTTCTTTAGAGGAATAAATCACATTCCACTCCCATTTCCCATTCTGTTTACAAACATCTGCAGGAATGACAGCTTGGAAAAGTACATGCAGGTATTTAAACTGTCAGATAGAAGAAGCTCAATTGTCTTTTGAGTTTATTATGATATAAATATTGTTAATATATTGTTAATTATACTGTTAAAGAACATTGGTACGTGCATCCAGAAGTAAATACGGGAATAAATAAATTTAAATAAATACTTTTATTCCTTTGCAGACCTCTGTATATGTTAGTTATTTTTTTTCTTTGGGTGTGGAAAGATTTTAAGTTCCCAATTCTTCCCTGTGAGTCGCCTGTAAGGCAAAATAGAGCTCAGGATGTCCAGGACTAGAACCAAAATACCNACTGTGTTTAGTTAAAAAAAAAACCCAACCAAACCTCAACCACACCTACAATATTTGGTTTTAACCAGTAGAAAATGGCTTTAGAAGTGATGCACATCACACAAGAGAACATAAGGAAATTAACTTAAGTCAAAAAAGCATCTGAGTGCAAAACCAGAATTATTTCTATGTGGACTTAACCCAATCTTCTTTTCTAATTCACTTATTTTTTAAATGCATTTTATTTAAATGGGACTGGTACAGAAAATCAGTGACAAAAGCTTTTAAATTCAAGCCAATAGATGCTGACACTAACTATAATCACTTACTTTAAGTAACTTCAAGGTATTACAGTTACTTACAGGTATCCTCTGCCCTTTTCCATTTCCTTTCTCTTCTGAAATGGTATCTTTCTGCCATTTCAATAAGCTCTTTGGGAACTACCTGTTAAAAGGCAGCACAAGAACAAGGTCAGTTTTACACACTTCTCAAATTTTTGCACCTGCTTTATAAAAACACTATTGATTTTGTGTGTTCCCAAAATTGATTTTATTTTTTATTTGGCTCCCATCACTTCGCAGATTGGCTTTTCTGTAGAGATGCAGAGAAAAATCTTTTTTACATAAAGTTATACTGAAAATATAAATTAAAGTGAAAAATGCTATATCTAGATGAAAGTCATTACATACTTGTTTCAACAGAGATACATCTAATGAGAAGTTATTTTTCAGCTGGAAGACTGGATGATTTTCCTCCTCAGTATAAGATCAGATCCATTCCTACAGCATTAATCAGAATTTATTCCAACTAAAATTGCTTCTTGATAAGCCTATATTTATATAAAGATCCCTGCAGCATGATACAGGAATTTTCCTTTTCTGCTTTTCTTTAGGGAGATCATCTGTGTATGTAAAATTATGGAGAACACCTGCCTAACAAATCCTATTTGCTGAAATGGAAGTATTCTGAACAAATCTGACTAACAAATGCAGCCTATTTGTTCTGAAATGGGAGCATTCTGAACCTTCAGACCATGTTTTTTCACTTGCTTGCTTTTTATTTTGCATGATGCTTTAAGACTCAAGTAATGACACTGCCATGTGGAAAAAAAGCCTTGCCTGTGTGAATACTTCCCTTCTGTCAGGTGTAAGTTGGAGAAGGAATGTTGTGACTAAGTTACCCCTGAAAGTAAGGATTCAGAGATGTGCTTTCCTCAAAATTCAAATTTCCTCTTAAATTCAAAGACTTGTTTCCAGTTGAACCATCCCAGACTGTGAGTTTGAGAACTTCAGTCTGCAGCAGGACATGGCATAGATGGCAATATTAAACTCAGAATGCAGAACAAGGAACCTCTAAATTCTATGTAAGTGGCTTCTAAGTATTATTGATTTCATCTCTTAAATTAAAAAAACAACCAAACCCAAACCAACAAACACTCCCATCCAGCCCCAACAAACAAATCAACCCATTTACCATCTACACCCCAAAACCTGAAACTGTAAGAATTTACTGAAGGACAATTAAAATACCATTTTGCATCAGGGCATGAACCAGAGGTTGGTGATAAATCAGTCAAAATACTGTTTCTTGTTACAGCAAGAAATAGCAATGTAATTGTCTCTGGCTTTTCAGATGTGGTAGCAAAAAAACAATTATTTCTTTAGAGGAATAAATCACATTCCACTCCCATTTCCCATTCTGTTTACAAACATCTGCAGGAATGACAGCTTGGAAAAGTACATGCAGGTATTTAAACTGTCAGATAGAAGAAGCTCAATTGTCTTTTGAGTTTATTATGATATAAATATTGTTAATATATTGTTAATTATACTGTTAAAGAACATTGGTACGTGCATCCAGAAGTAAATACGGGAATAAATAAATTTAAATAAATACTTTTATTCCTTTGCAGACCTCTGTATATGTTAGTTATTTTTTTTCTTTGGGTGTGGAAAGATTTTAAGTTCCCAATTCTTCCCTGTGAGTCGCCTGTAAGGCAAAATAGAGCTCAGGATGTCCAGGACTAGAACCAAAATACCCATTTTTTTAATTGCCAGAGATGCTACCACCATGTAAGCTGGTCCAAACTGGTAGCAGTGACCCAGAATCAATATCAATGAGTAACATGTGTTCTTACTTGGTTTGCTCTTTGCAGAATTTCAAGCAGCTCAGATGCAACCTTCCCATCTTCCTCAGTGACAAGAGTCACTGCCACCCCCGTGCGTCTAGACAGGGAATGAAACCACGATGGATCTCCAGAGCAGTTGCTGCCAGGCTCCCCACTCAGCTCAACAGCAGCTAACTGTACTGGAACATCAAACTGGCTTGAGCATTTGCTAGGCACATGATGGAAAGGAACTTTTCCTCCAGCTAAAATGAAGATTTTTGGCCAGCAGAGCTGACGTAAAGACAATATTTTTAATTCTAAATAGATAAATATTCATACAATGAGAAAAATATACAAGAAATAGCCCACTTGTGCTAACCTGGGGAAACAGAATCATAGAATTGTTAGGGTTGAAAGGGACCTTAAAGAGCATCTAGTTCCAACCCTCCTGTCACTGGCATGGGCACCTCCCACTAGAGCAGGTTGCTCAGAGCCCCATCCAGCCTGGTCATAAAAACTTCCAAGGGTGGGGCTTCCACCACCTCTCTGGACAACCTGATCCAGTGTCCACCACCCTCATGGTGAAGAAATTCTCCCTAATAACTGATCTGCATCAACCTATCTCTAGTTTTAATCCATTCCCTCCAGTCCTATCATTCCTAAAGAGCATTCAAAAGTCCTAACACCAAACTGATAGGCTGAAAACTTTGAATTTATGGGGTATTTTTAAATATATTTTTTCCCCCAATGTTCTGTCAAAGAACTCAGTGGCTTGTGAACAGAGAAACAAGGAAGTAACACTTCAGATACCTGCACAGATTTTTGAACTGTTTTGCTTTCCCATATTGAAGCCAGTTTTCAAACATCCTCATTCCCTTGTTTGAAAAGAAACAAAACCAGAGAAGGGGAAAACTTGTTTGCCTTAAATTTACCAGTGAGCTGCTTTCAAACCATACAGCAGTCTGCTATGATTGCAAACATACTTTTGCTAAGCTCTGGGAGTCTTCACACCACCTTTAGCTCTAGCAGTTGACAAAAGAAACACCTGCCTGTGTGTCACCATGGTCCTGTGCACACTCACCCTGCTCTCCCAGTGCGACCTACTCTGTGAACATACTCCTCAATGTTGTGAGGAAAGTCAAAGTTAAAAACATGAGTGATATCCTGCACGTCCAGGCCACGGGATGCTAGGTCAGTACACACCAGTATTCTGACTTTGCCTAAAAGAAGCACAACAGTTTATGAAATAAACAGAAAACAGACTCCAGTCTAGTGGTTTGCTAGTGGCTAATGTACTTCTTAACTCTAAAAGGAAAAATATGCTTGTCACACTGATCAGATGCAGGGTGGTTTTACTATTGTTTGTGTTTCAGAAGCAGGAAACAGGCCCAGCTGATATAAAGTTTGTGAGAAGGACAGAACTTCAATAACTACATTCTCAGCTAGCATCCTTAGCAAAGGACTACTCTGTTTTATTAGCATGTGATCACACAACCACAAGTAGAACCCTTCTGGCACAATCAGGAGCAGAACCCTGTCAATGAAAGCACCCATTTGATGCTTATATTTACCATTTTCTAGACTAAGAAAATCTTCACTTTTCCACAAACATTTCAAAAAGAAAATCAGTCTTACATTAAATACTTTAGACACATTTTTTATTGAAGAGAAATCTCTTTAGAGTTGATTTTTTTTTTCTTGTCAAATGGAGAAAGCAAATACACAATTTAGAGCTCTAGTAATTTCATTAATGTGGTAAGGAAGAGACACAACACTTGTCAAGAGATGAATTTCTGCACACAACAACCTGAACCATGGTGGACTTAAGCACAAACTCACCTTTCTTGAAGTCATCTAAAGCCTGCTCTCGATCACACTGCTCCCTGTTGCCATGAAGGGACTGTACTGGAATTCCCTGGAGAATTAAGTCACTTGCCAAGTCATCAACTCTAGGATGAAATAAAGCAAGGGTTCTTCAAAAGAAAGGAAAAAAAAAAAAAGCAACCCCTAAACCAAAAAAAAAGTGCATCATCTATATTCAGATCCAAAAGAAAGTGATAAAAGAAGTTAAACATGTGCCTGACAAAACCCTACCTAGGACAGCTGATAATTATTAAATCAGTATGAAAACAAGACTATTCCCTACATGTATGTTTCCTTTTATTTATACATGAAGAGAAACTACAGCTGGGTTTTGTGTTATTCACTCCAAAAGCTCAGGTAAGGTGCAATGACCCCCCCACCCCCAGTCAGGTCTTGTAAGCACCATCTGATTAGGAAAGGATGCATCACATTCATGGATCCCCCAAGAATCTTAGCATCAACTTTAATTATATGAAATTGAGATTTACCACCACCACTAATGACATTAAAAATGATGCAAACTACCAGTCAGTCCATGAGGAAAGGATAAATACATAAATAAATAAACTATTCCTGCCAGCACATTGTTGACAAGAGCTGGTACAACTGGTAGTTGTCACATCAGCTAAGAAACTATCCAGTATTTCTGTTAGAAAAAAAACCAAACAACTCTAATACTGGGAAGTGATCACATACTGAAGTTTTTTTCCCACAAAAATGATGACCTTATCTTCTGGCTTCATAGAATCAATGAAGTGCTGCATGAAAACTCTCTTTTCCTCCTTGGAGACAACAAAAACTCTCTGTTCTACTGTATTTACTGCCTGTTAAACATCAAAAAGGGATGTTAAGTAGAAACAACATAAAAAAATTCTGATTTAATTCCCATATTATGATATTATAAAACTAATAATGTAATAGAATGAAAAAATATTTCAAAATCAAAATATGTATATGTTTGGATTCCAAACAATTATTATTAGTTACTTTAGGAGAATAATAAAATTTCTCTTTCAGTTGGACAAAACATGTATTTGCAGAGATTTGTAAGGTACAGGCAGCAGACTAGTGAGGTGAAATAAATATACCTAATGGTAATAAAAATGAAACTGATGTATTTTCCTTTGGAGTATATTTGATGTTCATCCAGAGCAAGCTAGAACACAGCAGGGACAAGCATTTAAAGGAGATTCTGGAGACATTTGGAAAGAATAGTTCTGCAATTCTTCCAACCAGCTTGTTAATAAAAACTTTATTCCACTGCATTTAAAAGGTTGCCACAGAATTTCTTAGGTACACTACATAAGCAGCAGACAGGTGCAGATATTTCATGGCACTGCATCATCATCTGGCTGCAGAGGTTGAAGAATCTAATACATATCAAGATTCTCTATCCACATGGGAATCCTTCACCCTCACCACTCAGAAGTCACTTCTTCAATTAAGAGAGGCTCCTGTAAGGAATGACTCCATTAGACAAGAGAGCTACAGGAGAAGTTGGGACCTTTCAGATTCTGATTTTGTGTCTTTCCCAAGTAATGCCTTTTGTCAAAAGCATTGTTCTGAACAATTAAAAAGTACATTTACCCCCTATTTTTCCCTGCAAGTGTACTGAAGACTAAGTTTCCTCATTCCCTATCACTAAAAAAGTGGAATGGAATAGTTAAAAGAATCATTTAAGAACCCAACTCAAAGCAACATCTGGACCAGAGTGTGGAGAGCTTGGAAAAATTCCAATTGCTGTGAACTCTACTGGAACTGAAGCCAACTCCACAGTTGCACCAGCATGGCAAGTATCCAACTCCATCTGCTTGAACTTCCACCAACACATACCTTCCTGCCCTACACAACTGCCCTCTGAGTTTACTACAGAGCCTCAGCCTCCAGAAAGCAGCATTTAAGAAGTACAAATGCAGATAAGAAGGAAATTTTATGCATTAAAGGAAGACCTTAAGAAGGAAAGTAAGTAACAAGAACTTGCTGAACAGATGTGAAGGCTGCAAAACCAAGGGTTCAGGCAAGAACATGTGGCACTACAAAGTACACCACTCAAACTGCAACCTAATGCCTGGTGCTTGCAAAGTCTTCTACTCAAGAGCTAGGATTTCAAAATTTTGTTACAAAAAAACAAGGATACAGTTGAAAGAAATGAAAAAAACCACATTTTTTCATTAATTTTTTAATGAAATTTTTGAATTTCATTAAAAAGCATTTAATGAAGCTTTCAAAGAATGCTATGGAGCTATTTGAAAGTTTGGATTGATTTGAAAGCTCCAAGCACTTTGGCACGGAAGAGTTACAAGCAAAACGTTGTCTGGTGGAAATGTAGGTTCTTCTACAAAAACAAGAAAAAAAACCCAAAACACAACAAAACCAAAGAAAAAAACCCAAATCAAGCAAGATCAGAACAACTTACTGCCAGGTCAAGGCTGCCAACATACACAATCATGGGGTTTTTCAAATAGGACTTTGCCAGGCGCCGGACTCCACTGGGCCAGGTAGCACTGAGCAGCGAGAGAAAAACTCACATGAGAACAGAGGAGAAAATCTCCCCCAGTTCCTCAGTTTCACATCCCATTTGCCATTTTCCTCCTTACCAGTGAAACCACTTGAGTATGCAGTAAGAGCAGTGAGCTTCTGTAATATTTAGGAGTGATCTTAAGGAGTTAGGAATAGAGAGCACTCAAGCTCTGGGGTAACTTTCTCAAAGTACAGGCAAAACTTCTCATGATGCCAAAAGTGAGTTTAGTAGTTCAGGGATACCTAATAAGTGTCTAGTGTGTTTTTACCTTTAAAAAACAGCCCAGATGTGCAATATCAGGAACATTATTGTTGGGACAATGTGTTGTTAGAACTCAAGAAGCTGCATCATTTCAAAATTCATCTAGCACAGAAACATCAGGAGGTGTGGATTGGTCCCAGATGGAGAAAGCAGAGCTGGCATTTCAAACTCATATGGGAAATTCTGGCAATTGCAGGGCACCTTTGGGAAGAACTTGGGTTTGTTTTTTTTTTAGAGCTGATGTAGATCAGAAAAGGGTATGAAATGCAGGTAAGATTGCTGAATGACTCACTGGAACAGCATTAAGAAAGAAAAGTGATGCTGTTCCCATTTAGGCAAGTAAAAGTTTATTACAACTGACACTTGTTTTGAAGTTAACTTGTTTATTAGCCTTAGGTTTAGTGTTCAAGGACTATTAGATCTCCATACCTTGTCAGAACAGTTTGTCTGTCAGGCCTCACATCTATTAGGATCTTCTTTATCTGAGGTTCAAATCCCATATCCAACATTCTGTCAGCCTCATCTAAAACCTGCTCAGGACAAGGGTAGTTACTGCAGCTAGTTCCTCAGATAAGGCTTTCAGCAAGACATGACAGAGCAGACCATTCATGGCAACACTTTGAATTGCAGAGGCCACTCCCTAATACTTTGCAAATAGTATGAAGTTTTTTATCATTTCAACTGGGAGAAAAAATAACATAAAATTAATATCTACCTCATTATAGAGATCTCATACCAGAACAAAAAAAAGATCAGTTAAAATTCCTACTTCCAAGCAGGCAAAAAGCATGACTCTGCATTCTGGCTCACACTAGGACACTGCAGAACTCCCACAGCTCAAATTTGGTTTAATACCCAAGAGAACAAGTGAGCTGAACAACCAACCATTTGGAACTGATCTTTTATCTATTATACAAGCACACCTGTCAATGTTTTCAGAGTCTCAAAGAATTATATATAGTATAT
>VYZU01052857.1:40891-81689 GCA_013401355.1 Ceyx cyanopectus | reverse complement strand
AATTATATAGAATATATATTTATAAATATATATTATATTTTTCTCCTTTAATTTTCAAATAAAGTTGAGGTAAATCAAAGTTATATGGATCATGCATTTAAGTCTTGACTTATTTAGTCACTTATGTGGAAGCCTAAGACTTTTTCTCCTGCCCTGACTTTGCTGTTCCACTCTTTTCAGAGGTCCTTGGAAGTCCTTTGGAAAACAACTGCTTCACACCAACAAATAATACTCAGTGTCCTTTGGGAGCATTTACAAGACTGTGTCTGAGGCACAAGATGGGGACCCCTTTGCAAAACATGGTTGTTGGACCAGTTTCAATCTTCTGGAAATATTTAGCTGCCAGCTATAGAACAGTAAGTGTTTTTTATCCTGCTTTACATCATATTTTTTCAATTTGCTAGCTATTCCCTTTTAGTGATGCCATACTACAGTATGTCCTGCACAACCTTTACCAGGAAAGGACAACTTGAGAAACGTATTTCAGCCATAAATAACTGATCCTGACAAAATAAACTTCAAAACAGCAAATATTACTGATGTGAGATTACAATTTAGAATCTTTAAAATGCTTACTGTATCAGAAGTCTAGTTTAGTTTTTCTCAGGGAATATTTCAAATCTGCAATGCAATTATTGTTAAGTCCAACAGCAATCAGTGTTAAGGTGCACTGTAATTAAGGCTTTAAAAGTTTTAGGAAAACTTCCTTAAAACTGAAGTTCATACTAAATCAACCACTTCCCCAACAGGTGCATTACTCATTCCATATCAGCTACTTGCCAAGTAAGTTATGCTCTTCAAATGGATGAGGTTGTTCATCTGAAGATCATTCAGCCTGCCAGGAGTAGCAATAACAATATCCACCCCTTTGGTGAGCACATCTATCTGTCCTCTTCGGTCCCCACCACCATAAATGCAAATACTGCAAAGGGAAAATGTTCTACATAAGCACTGTGTTAAGGTTCATCTTTCTTTCAAATAAAAATGCCACTCTGTTCCTTCTATTAAAATACAAGTGTGTTTTGGGATGCTCTGGAATGAGTCACACTAAAAATAGGGAACATGTGGAAAGGAAACATGATTTTTTTTACACAGTACCATTAAAAGTCAGATATTCTGCTGTGAAAACAATCACACTCAGTAAGATTTTAGGTTTACACACAGAGGTGCCACACTGCAATAGTATTTTGGGGCAGGAAGCAGAACATGCATTTCAGTATTTGATGGCTGCAAGATTTATTCTGAATACAAAGTTACCAGAGAGCCCTAAAATAATTTGCAGATATTAATATATTAATTTAATAATTTAATAGCTTAAATAAGATCTATACTCTCAGCAAGTTTGTGGATGAAAAGAAACTGAGGGGAGCAGTTGATACCAAAGAGGTCTAGGCTGTTACTCAGAAGAACCACAAACTAGGTAAGAGAGATGGGCTGACAGGATTCCTGTGAAGTTGATCAAAAGCAAAAATGGGAATGAGTTACCCCATGGTTGAGAGCCAAAATATGGCTTTGCAGAAAGATTTGTGAGGGCAAGAAACATTATTCAGCAGGGTAACCCCATAAATAAAGAAAGTCAGCTCTGTACTGTGGAGGAGGTAATCAGCAGGATGGCAACACTCATTATTCCCATTTATTTGGTACTTGAGGCCACACCTCAAACACAATATCTATTTTTTTGTAGCCTCTGCCTCTCATACAAGACAGCTCTAGCCACACTGGAGCAAGTCCAGCAGGTAGATACCAAGAAGGTCAAGAGGACAGAGTGGGTGACATGAGAAGCTGGTAACCAGGCTAGCTCAGCATGAAGAGAAGGCTCAGGGAGATCTTACTGTTGTCTACAACTACCCAACAGCAAGGTGCTGAGAAGACACAGATTCTTCTCAGCTGTCCACACAGAAAGGCAAGAAGCAACAAAGGTACAATGGAGAGAAATCTAACTACATTAGAAATAGATTTCCATCAGAAGAGTTGTCAAAACAGGCATTCTAGAAACTGGGAAAATACCAACTCTGCATTTACTGCCTTCCCCACCTCTCTTCTCAAATGCAGTTATTTTAGTAAGTAGAANAGATCCAGCCTAAATCTCCTCTGCTCTCATTTAAACGCATTACCCCTCGTCCTTTCACTGCAGGCCCTTGGAAACAGCCCCTCTCCAGCCTTCCTGCAGCCCCTTCAGGCACTGGCAGGTGCTCTAAGGTCTCCCCAGAGCCTTCTCTTCTCCAGGCTGAACAACCCCAGCTCCTTCAGCCTGCCCCCCCAGCAGAGCTGTTTCAGCCCTCTGTAAATTAAGCCTCAAGTGGTAGGAAAAAAACAACTTCACAAGAGACAAGGCAGATTACCTTTTAATTCCTTTGTATGCATACTTTGAGCACTCTGCCTCTATCTGGAGTGCCAGTTCTCTGGTGGGAGACAGGACTAGCATGCCTGGCCCTTCACGCTCACCTGTGGATCTGAAAGCAAGCATCTTTAGAATGGCAGGATACAGGCAAAGCCCATTCCATCTCACAAGCTATTTTTAGGCTGTTCTAGACTTTTCTCAGCACTAGCAGAATCTCTGGTGACAGATACTTATTCCACCAGGTCTTGTCAGTTTTCTTCTTTTCCAACTGGTGCTTGATTACCTTCTTGACTAGAAAGCTGTCACGTGGAGGGTGAGGTAGGGGGAAGTGCCCACAGCTGAACAAGTCAGGCAGTGAGCAGTTCTTACATTGGCTGTGAAGTCAAGTGGATGAATCCAGGCATTAAGTATGCTAATGTCTTCCCAGTGCCAGTCTGTGCTATCCCAATGAGATCCATTCCCTGCAGCACGATGGGCCACGCCTGGCACTGACAATAAACCAAGAAAATACTGACAGTTAATTTTCTCTTAAGCTTTAGTTAATGAGTCATCAAAACTGAAGACATACCTGAATTGGTGTAGGCTTCTGAAAACCAACTTTTCTTATATTAGCCATAATATCAGGATAATGCTCAAAAACATCTTCAAACGTACAAACAGGATTGGGAATGCAACGTTTTTCACCTTCTTTTAAGTCCTCACAAATGATATTATTATTTTCTTTCCTGTATAGAATTGAAGAAGGAGAACTGCTTTAAAATTTCATTATCTGAAAATCAGAGCTAAAACAAGACTGCCTTTCAGGGTTTTTCTTGGAAAAGCACAAAAGTTCAAACTCTTGAATAGGCCCTGTAACTACTCTAACTTTTAAGGAAGAATTACTACAGAAATTCTCCTGCAGGCATCAATTATCATTCTTAAGAATGACTAATTTAAAGTTATATATGGTTATTAACATGAACTACAGTCTGTCATATCAGTCTTTGATTATACTCTATTACAATTAAGTAGGACAATTTTGTAAACAAAGACAAGCCAGAATGCTTAGGAATGGATTAAAATTCTTTGTCAGAACCCTATATTCTGACAAAAGCTGTCTAAAAATAATATCAGCTCCTGGATACTTTAGAAAACACAAACAGGACAGTTTTTGGGGAAAATAAAAATAAAAATGTGGTAAGAGAAGCTCCAAAAAGCCCCACTCAAAACCCAAACAAACAAACCAACCCCAAAACACACAATGCACACAACAAGCTACATTAAAATCAGGGTGCTCTCCCTCAATTAAGAGGTATTAATACTTCTATAATAATTATAATAATTAATGTAACTAGTTATCTTCATTCCAGCCTTGTATTCTTATGAAGATTCCACTCAGTAAATATTTTTACTTCTAGCAAGGTGTGGGCTAGAAAAAAAATGAGCAATTAAACCTTTCCTCATGTTTCCCAAAGGGCCATTTTTAGGTTTTGCCCCCCAATAACTGTCTTCTCTTCCCTAAAGCAAACAGATTAGATGAAAAAGAATTAAAAAATAAAAAGTCCATCACACTGTGCCATTCCTCAAGGCATGTTCTGAATCTACAGAACAATCATAGAATGGCCAAGGCTGGAAGGGACCTTAGAGATCATCTAATCCAACAGATTTCTGTCCCTCTTATGGTGGGGACAGCAGAACTGGACACAGTATTTGAGGTCGAGTCTCCCAAGAGCAGAGTAAAGAGGGAGAAGGAATGTTCTGTTACTCTTAGGTCCTTTTAGCCAAGCAATTAATTCCCTACAGAAATGATCTTACCTCCACAGTTCCACTTCTTCTGCTGACATAGATGCAGTCCTGGGTGATTCTTTATAGAAGTTTTTCTCAATTGGAGGTAAACCTTAAAACAAGCAGAAAAAGGAAAAGCTGAGTTAGGAAGAAATGCTGCAGATTGAGGGTAAATCTGAAGCTTAAGATGAAAATCACCAAACCCAGACAGTGCCTTCTGCTAGGAAAGCTAATCAGAAGTGGTGCAAGACTATTGTTTGTTGTTCATGTAAAAGTCAAAGTGTTTGCTTTGTCTCAGCCTTAAGTATCTGCAAAAGAACCACTTGCCCACGTTTCCAGTTCTGAAGCAGTTTCTAACATATATTCACAATTCTCAGGCTTTTGCTGTGGCCACATGTAAAACAACAGCATTTTCTAAATGTGAAGTCAAAATAGCAATTGGAGAGCAAGTTTAAGTCTTCACACAGCAACTAGAGTGGCCTTCATGAGCACGAGGAGCAACACTGACAGGGGCACTTCACTGCAAATGCTTCCAACTCATTTGGTCAGCAAAAGATTTAGACATCTCCAAGGGAAAGGGGAAAGGTAAAAAAAAAGGAAAAAAGGGGCGAAAAAAGGAAAAAAGGGGCAAAAAAATGAAAAAAGGGGGCAAAAAAAGGAAAAAAGGGGCAAAAAAAGGAAAAAAGGGGCAAAAAAAGGAAAAAAGGGGCAAAAAAAGGAAAAGGGAAAAAAAGGAAAAGGGAAAAGAAAAAGTTTAGGCATTCAACAGATTTATTACATAAAGATGAGTAGCATACAATCACAATTTAAAAACTTACCTTCCCACTTCATTGCTTCATATTTAGCTGCATTTTCTCTAATAGAGGCCCAGTTAATCAATGGCCTCTTGGGGTGATTTCCAGGCTTGGTAACATCCAAGGCCTTTCCTGGGGAGTTAGCACCAAAATGCTGCTGTTTGATGGAACCTGAGGGTGGGAGACAATGCCCCATCAAAACAAACATTTCCTTTTCTATTGCAATGCATCTTACATGATTTGGAATAGACACAAAGATAGAATATTTTTTCTATTTAAATAGAAAATTCTTCCCTAGGTCTTAGCCCAACATTGGTAAAACCTGTATGCATCCTGTCCTGCTAAAAAAACAAAGTTTTTCACTATCTTCAGCTACTTAAAGAAAGCAGTGGCAGGTTTTGAAATGTTGCTCCTCCAGCTCTAAGGCCTTTGGAAAACTTGGGAACCCACAGATGATGACATGCAGCCAGAAAGCTTTATTTTTAACAGCTAAAAGAGCAAGGGTTACTTCTAAAGCATCCAATTACAGCACAATAAAATCTCAGTGCAGCTACTCCTTTGTTTGTTGAGATTCACACTTTTAAAGTTTTTAATAAAAAATAAAAGTTTTGCACTGAAGATATAAATGTCCAGAGGATTGTATCTCAGTGGAAAAGAAGGAAACATGGGGAAAACACCCTCACACATCCTAAGGATGCATATTTCTAGCATCTTAAAAGATATTTGTCCACCTTCTTTGCTGCTCAAATCAAAACAGTTGGAGGAAGTGAGACTGTTTATGGTTAAGAAAGTAGGATGTCTAAATATTTGTTTTAAGGAGGTGTGCCACTGCCCAAGAATAAAGTTAATACTTTTGTAAAATACTAATAATAAACAATACCACACAAATGTATGGAAGGACAATCCACAGTCTTTTTTTTTTCATCCCCAAAACACATTTTTTACCTTGTCCAGTTCCACTTCTAACAGGGTTTTGTTCACATCTTGCCACCACATCATCAATCAACACCTTGGCTTTGTTTTGCACAGCAATGCTGCCAAAAATCTTTACTTCAGCTTCAGAGGTTCCTCTTACAACCTGTGATCATCAAACCTTACTGAGGTTTAAATATCTTACAAAAATAATACTGAAAGCAATCTATTGCTTGGTTTTTTCCTCAGAACTTGAAATTCTCTTACCAGGAAAAGCTGCTTTAGTTGGTATTTTAAAAGGAAGGGAAATCAATGCATACTTAAGGGGAAAATAAACCCCCAAAAAACCCAGAAAGCTTTCTTATTCTCACACACCAGTTACACCCTCAAGAGAACTTTCTTCTTACTAATTGTTGTAAAACAGTAGAATTATTACCACTACAACACTTTTCAGCCTGCTGGAGGATCTCTGGTTTGCACAGAAGGAAAAGCAAGTGTGTTCTCAAGAGCAGACCCAGGCCTGGGTGACACAGAGGACTTGATACCTTTATTCTGGAACCTGAAGATTCCTCAAGTTCTCTTATTTTAGCTCCACCCCGACCTGTTAAGAAGAGACACTGTGGGTACTACAGAAACAGACCTAACTGTGAGCAACTGTTTAGTTTTGCTTGTGGCCAAAAGCATGGGTGTGTGCACCCAGAAAGAAACGAACTGGTGACCCCAAAGTGTTGGAAAACACAGGTAATGGGTCAGCTGAAATGGGGGGGAGGCACCTCAGGTGAAATGGAGCAGCAAAACCAGCTCCTGGAGGAGCCATCCTTCCCCCACATGACTACAGGGGCTTCAACACTGGCCGTGAGAAACACGGCAGAGGAAGCGCTTCGCCACGCTGCTGCGTGGGAGAAATCTGCTCCTCGTCCAGGACCCTGCCAGCCCCGGGCCAGAGGTGGATGGAACTGGGAATCTTCTCCGTGGCCGCGTCCTCCCGGCCTCTCCCACCCGCTTACCCGCGGGGACTGAGCCCCCCAGGGGGTGGGGTGCGGCCGTGATTACCGATGAGAGCCCCCACCAGGGCGCTAGGGACGCTGAAGCAGAGCGGGGCCGCGGCGCTCCGAGCCTGGCCGGCGGCAGCTCTGCCCGGCGGCCTCCCCGCCTGCCACGGGCCGCGGGAGCCGCCAGCGCCTCGAAGCTGCCGCGTTTCCCCAGCCGGGCTCTCCGACGGCTCCCGCCACCACTCCTCCCTCCCGCCTCTCCCGCCGCCCTGTGCGGAGCCGCGGCTGTGCGAAGGAGCGGCCGGCGGCCGGCAGAGGCTCCCGGCGGCGGCAGAGGCCAAGGCGCCGGCATCTTCCTCGCCCCTGCTCTCCCAGTCGGCCATGGCACCTCGGTCGCCCTGGCCCTCGCCAAGCGGCTCGGCGCGCCTTGGCCTGGGGCAGCGCTGATTGGCCGGAGCGGGCTGCTCTCTGAGCACTGATTGGCTGGCTCAGGGAGCCCGGGGGCAGGCTGTGGTTTGCATTGGCTGGCTCAGGGAGGCTCAGGCAGGCTGTTGTTTGGATTGCCTGGCTCAGAGAGGTGCAGGCAGACTGTGTTTGGACCTCTTGAGGTCATCTTGTCCAGCTCAAGCACGGGCACCAAGAACTAGTTGCCAAAAACGGTGTCACAATGTCACTGTCTCAGGATGGAGACTCCACAACCTCTCTGAGCAACCTGGCCAAGCATTTAGTCACTGTCACAGAAAAAAAAACCCACAAAAAATCTGCTAATCTACACTGCAAATCTGCTAAGTGCCAACAACGGTGTCACAATGTGCCTGTCTCCAAGGATGGAGACTGTCTCCAAGGATGGAGGCTCCACAACCTCTCTCGGTGATCTGGCCAAGTCTTCAGTCGCTGTCACAGAAAAAAAAACCACAAAAAAACTGCAAATCTGCTGAGTGAGGGTTTAAATTTCCTTTTTTAGCCACAGTCCTGTGTTCCTGTTGCACAGAGTGGGAAGTTTATGTCTGTGTCTTTATGTCTCTGTGTGACCGCCAGTGCCTGGCTGTGGTGACCTTGCAGGGTGACTCAGCTGGGTAAACTTCACACTGCTGTCCTCAGACACTTCTCTATGTACACATGAAGTGGCTGCCTTGTTTAGGACAAGAAGAATGTGTACACATGCTTGCCTTTTTTCCTCTCCTATGTTTGTTCTTAGGCAGAGCTTGGCAGCGTTCACTTAGCCTGTGGGTACGAATTGCTGACATAAAAAACTTGGTTGTCTGGAGACTGCATTTTTAGATTTCTATGCCTAAGATGATGTACATCAGAGAGGTATGTGGTCACCTACACACAGAAATATATTACTCTGATTCTGAAGCCTCTACAGAGGCACTGACTTCACCACAGGAACAGACTCTTTACATTTAATACTTCACATTCAGGTGCTAAATCTTATTGTCAGCAGGACTGCAGGAGGAGCAAAGTGGGGAAAGGAGGCTATAGGCTTGTTGCAGTAGCATTCTAGAGCAACATGCATTATTCAGTGCAGAACACAAGGCTTCACCTAGGCCTCAAGTTAAACTGAGGTAGCAGATGGGCTAAGGAATCCTGCTTTTCTCACTGACCCCTGTTTGCCAATTCTGAATCACTATGGACGGTGTCAAGTTAAGGCTGGGAGTCTGCCAGAGCCCAAGGGCCTCACCAAGCAGTTTTGCAAAGTCTCACGACAAGCTAGGCAGTTATCCCTCATCAGAAGGTAGTAATAGCTGAAATGTAATGAGCTGAACATACTCATTTTCACAGAGGTGCTCCAACATCTGAATTTTAAATAAACTGTAAATACCAGAAACTAAACATATAGACCTGTTTGTGTGCATTTTATTCTAGTAAACTCGCTCTGTGGTGTTTCGGTCCACTTAATAATTACAAAACTTCAAAGAAAACCAATGAGCAAGTGAAAAATTTTTCTTGCTTGGTATGTGCTCACACCATACAAACTTTTATGTAAGGAAAAAAACCAACCGTAAGCATGGTATTTTTGAAATCATTTTTATTAACAACAATATGGATTCAACTTTGTCAAGAAGTTACAGTTAACATTGTAATGTACTGGCTAATGTTGTTGCAGTGTCAGTGGAAGCAGTCTTCGTGCTTTCCAAGCCTGGTACAAAACTGTCTTTTTTTTGTCTTTCAAAGAAGTCAAAATTGCTTCCAACAGCAGATGGTCTTGAATATGTTTGGAATTGTCCTGTGTATGGCCACAGCTGAATGAATGGCCATATTTGCATCCAGATGAATGAACAGGGAAATATTACATGCTTCCACTGACGCTGCAGGGGACAATTCTCATTTCAGAAACCAATTAACCTTTTTAGACAGTGACAGCACTCTGTGTGTGATGTTGTAATCCATTTGAATTAAGTCGATTAACACACTTGAAAAAAAAAAATAGTGAAGCAGAAAAATCTGAGGCAAATTCTTTTCTGACTTGTATTTCATTCAAACCTAATGAATCCAAAAGGATTGCATGACATATGAGTCAGGATAAAAGTTGGCCCACAGAGGCAAGTTCATTCCTGGTGTAGGTGAGTTCAGTTCCTTTAAGGTTAGTGGAACTGAGCCTGATTATCCCAATGGAGGCTGAACTTCACCCAGTTGGGCAGAGAATTCATTGAAGTCAGCGAAGCCATCCAAGGATGAATTTAGCCTCAGGTGTTTAAACCCTTTTTTAGTTCATTTGCTGTTATATTTTCTTTTCCTGCTTACTCCTCTTAGTAATCTCCTTTTCTCTGTGCTTTGCAAAAATGTCCCTTCTCTTCTTCCCTTTTTACATCAGTACTTTGTGCATTATTTTTTCTATAGTCAATGTGACATGGGTAAATACAGCTAAGTATTAGTTTCCTCAGGAAATAACTGGAATATTACCATTTTCACTTTAAACAGATGCCCAACAATATAAGGATTTGAATCTGAGATCCCAGTTCAAGAAAAACTCTTGAATTCCATACAATGACTGTATTCCATATCATTTTTTGCTTGAGGAAGGATTGCAGGTCCAAATCCAGAAATACTACTGTACATCAGATGTTCTACTATACATCAGCAATTCAGTATGATTGATCACAGAAGAGTAGGTGAGTTCTTAATCACCATACCATAATGACATCAGTCACTCTTAAGTAGGATTATCTCAAAAACATATGGAACAACCGTGGGCACTGTGAATAAAAGTGTAAGATCTTTGCAATCTTGAACCCTAGGCTAAACCACCATATTCATTATTTAAATAAAACATATAGATCATATAATCCAGGAGCAAATACAAATTTTTAAACAAATATTCATCATCAAAACTATTCTTTTCAGTTCTCTCTTCAGTCAGGTACAAGAAACATGCTGATCAGAAAACATTTATTTGGATAAAGCTTAATTCCTGAAGCTCTTACTTAAGTTCAAATTCTGTCTTCAACAATTCTCAAGTGCATTTTAAATCAGGAAAAAAAATGTCCTTTGTCCCTGCTCATGGACATTTCTTATTAGCTGTCATGAATTGGACTTCTAAGCAGCTCAGGACCAGACCTGAAAAGCCAGATAGATCCTTCTTTTGTGAAACCAATGAATGACTGTCAGTCATGATGGTGTCTTTTAAACAGAGAGCATAGAAACAGGAAACTCTTCATGAGGAAATATGAGCAAAGCTTATAAAAATCCAAACAAACAATTCTTCCTCTCCAGAAGGTCATATATTCACTACTCTTTCTATTTTATATCATTATTATGTTAAAAAAAATCCTATATTATAAGACTTGCAGCTAAAAAAAAATAAATGGTAAGCATAAAAGAAAAAAATTAGGATTTTAAGCCATAATTTGAAAAGATAAGATCTTCTGGATTTATTAGTACTTTGTAAAGACATTAACATTTTAATACATAATTTATAGAACTCATTCTTTTGTGCACAAAATGGTATTAAATAAATTAACTTAAAATTAGAAGGACTCAAGCATGTCATTTAAGGCAAAAATACCAAGTTCCTGTGAGATAAATGATCAGCAAAACCCAGGGCCCCCTTGCTGTGCAGACACAGGCAGGGCCAATGCTCAGCTCTCCCACTGACACCTTCTGAACCCAGTGGGGGTGCAACCACCTGCTCATGCAGGTGAAGCTGGAAGAGTGGTGTCCAATTTGGGATGCCTTGGTTTGTCAATCTCCTCGAGGAGGGGAAGGGAGTTTTGTTTCTGACACACTGTTGGCATGTGCCCAACCTCTTGCTCAGCTAAGTGCAGGTTTATGGTTAGGCCAGCAGGAGGTTTCACAACAAAGGCAAGAAAGGCACCATAAACCATTAGGAAAAAAGAAGAAAAGCCTAAAAAAAAAATATAAATAAAGCTTGTACATTTTAAAATTCTGGATAGTATTTAAACTTACAGATCTGTCTGGATAAACTGCAGACATTGCAATAAGTTAATAATTAAATTAGCTGAGACGTGGAAAAAAATCCCCCTATTTATGCTCACAAAATTACCATTGTAATCAAGCTTTAATATGATCAGACTGCACATAAAAGCAGGAAATGTGGTAGATGATAGGGGATGTCTGTGGTGAGGAAATTGTGCTTCAAGGTGTCTTTCAGGATTGAACAGCTGGAGTTTGCTCTGGTGTAAGCCATGGAACACAGTGTGCCCTCCGTGGACCCCGTGTAACGACACAACAGATACACTCTACAGTTTGCATGGGCTTTCACAGAATAAGGTAGTCATGTAACATCCAGGAATACTTCTGTTAAGGAAATACAGAAGCAAAAATTACAATGTTTTGATAGGAAACAGGTCAAGTCCTTCACAATACAGCCTACAGCATTTAGCCATGGTTAAGACTAGAGTGATGTTTTTGATGTACATGGTTCCCAACAGGTCTGGGCCTTGAGAAAACACTGCCCTGAGTGAGCTGATGCTGGCACCCCCTTACATTTGGTGTTGCTGCTGCTAGAGGGGAGCTGAGTCCAAGTTGGGTTGTCTACAAACCAGTGGTGCAGGTGGGCTTTCAATCTGGAAGAAGGCAATTCCCAGAAACCTTGTTCAACTGGGAAGAGGCAGAGCCTGTTTGGGCTCCCCCAGCAGGGTTGTCCCAGTGGTGAAGCCTTGCTGGGGGTGGGCAGATAGGCACTAACACTGCTCTGCATCTCAGCAGAGGTGTGCGTTAGGAGAAAGAAAGGGAGGATGGACAAGCAGGAATGATGGAGGCTTTGAATTTGAAACCTCAGGCATTAGGGGGAAGGAGTCTCAAGGTCCTTTCTTGGAAAGTTCAGAAGAACTGACTGCAGTTGGGACACAGTGATGTGCTCTAAAAGTGTGACCACTTTCCCCTCTCTCCTCCTCCCTTTTTATTTAATAAACAAGCAAGCAAGCAAGCAAAACCAAACAGAAAACCCCTTGCCTTCAGGGTTGTGTTTTTTTTTCAGTTAAGGTGCTCTTCCCTACTTCTATTTCCATTTCTGACTGCCTACAGGGATCTGCTTTTGGAAACAGCACTCATTGTCTTTTACTGACATGCTAAAATAAATTTTAAATAAGAAGATCTTTTTTTGTCTCTGCTTTGTCTTGTTTTCTGGGATCATTTCCCTTCCTGCCCATCTAAATCCTTTTTTTTTTTTTTTTTTCATTGATTGTGTGTCCTTTTCCCTTCCCTGTTCTTGCCTCTTTAGTTTTACTCTGCATTTCAGTTCCCAGGCTTCTGAAGTGCTGTCATGATATCGGGTTAAGACTTACCAAAATTTCCACAGAGGGAAATATTGCTTCTATAATAAAGGCAGCACCTGCATCCTTCTTTCATCTACTGCTGCCAAAATCTTTCAGATTCACAAGATAGCTCCTCCATGAGGCTGGAAGTAGGAGCAATTCCCCTGAATTTTTAGTGCAGTCACCCAGGTTACCCACATCTGAGGCCAACCCCAACCTTTAAAATACAAACTTTTCAGTGTTCTTGTTATAAAGAACAACGTGCGGTGTGTCGAGTATTTTTGCCACAGCACTAAATCACCAAAAAGTCAGATGGATATTGATGTCCTGTTTTTCTGAGTTCAAAAGAGCTGTTACTGATGAGCTAATGTGTGTATCCTGCAACTGGCAGCCGTTTCTGATCCCCTGGGACTGGTTTCCTTGGTACCTTTGCTAGCAGCTGTAGATATTTCGTCGTTGTTGTTGTAAACATAAACTATCATCTAAATCAGGACGTGATCTATCTATTTCAATGAGTTCAGAAGCAAAGTGCTTTAAACCTTACCATTTTTACTCCTGCACTAAGGTCTAAACGCTCACATTTTTGCTTTTTGATGCAGCCTGCAGCATTAGCTTTGGAGGCAACTCGTTGTTCAAACCTACCATCCTACAGGGAAGGCTGCTGTCCTGTAGGTGTGCATTTGAATGTTAGCCATCACTGAAACATGCATTCTCATGCAACTAGGAGATACTGGGCTCGTTCAGCTGCTTTGCAGATTCATCCTGATTTGTTTCTGATGTTATCTTATTACAAAGGCTCTCAAAACAGTTCATACTATGATATGTATGACTAGAGGAATGACCCGGCCAACGAAGCAAGCCCACAGAGCTCTTATTTCAGTTTGACGTGGAGCAGACTTCGTGCTTCTGTCCCCTCCCCTGGCTTGCAGATGCTTTGAGATGATCTTGAGATTCCAGTCCTTAGAGAGTCAGCAGAGAGAGTTGTTTCCACTAATGGGCGCGAGATGGCTTCAGGAGTCTCTGTTCCTGCCTCTGCCTCCAAATCTTCATCAGTTATAAATAATTTGGACTCCCTCCATTTGGAGTACACGTCTTGGCTACCTCTGGAACCACTGGAGTCACTGCCAGCAATCTGTACATTCAGTTCTTCTGTCGACTGTATGAGGTTTTGTACAGATAAAGATTTTCCTAAATCCATTTGCCCCACAGGTTTCACTGAGAGCAAAGGTTCCCCTTCTGTATCCAGACACTTCCTCCACGTCAGATCCCTGGTCGCACAGGGCTGTGCAGCTTGTCCATTATCCTTTGATGCAACAAGGCAAGCGGTGACATCAGAAACGTTTTCCTGTGTGGTGACAGGAATGATGTGAACGGGCTCAGGCCTATTGACATGCTTCATTGATGAGAAAGGTGGTATTTGTAATGTTGAAGGAGTTGCTGGCTTGGCTGCCTGGTTGATTTGGTTTGATGTATTAACTGCTGCAGGTCCATCATTTGGCACTTGTGTTGCTTGACTATGCATAGCTGGACTGAAAGCATAGTAAGCCTGAGTGCTAAATTCATTTGGTGTCAGTATAAGCTGTAGGCCACGAGGCAGGTTGGCACTAGCTGATCTGGATACACATCCACTTGTCTGTGCAGAATTGGACAAATCTTTGCTGTCTGACGGACTCTGATAATCAGAAGTCTGCTCACACTCAAAAGCTGGCATTTGAAATGAAGCCAAAGTGAGAGCAGATGCAGATCCTTTCCGCAAAACTTGTTGGTAAATATCTAGGAGACAGTCCAGCTTTGATTCAATGGATTGTACCTTCAAGAGGAGAGGAAATGGGTTAATGTTAATCCTAAATTCTGCTTTAAAATAGCTGGAACCCAAGCAAAGGGAAAATGTGAATGCTGAAGGGAAGCAGCTTGGTGTATGCTATTGACCCTTGAAAAATAATGTCCCATTTTTCATAAGGAAGCTGATAACAGGAAAAAAAACCCTTCATTTTTTTCTCCCTTTTCTGTACATGGAAGACAGTTTTAGTCATACAATGCATATCAGTTTTATTTCAACAGGAAAATGAAGCAGATATTAGAAAAAAATAAATAAATCACCTTTTCAGTCTTTGAAACTGGCAATAAAATACATACAAGGCATGAGCACCAGAGCAAGAGAAAGTGACACAGATAATCACTGTACCTGTTTCTCCACCTTGACCACACGCCCTAACATACTGACGTCATCAGTTGTCTCATTCTCTGCAGGATTTTTTTCTCTACTTCTTTTATCTGCTGTAATTTGTCCTTTCCCAAGGATTTGGTCAACACTATAAGAGAAATCAAAAGCTGCTGTGATTCCTGAAAACTGGGATGATATGGAAGTGTTTGCTATATCTGGACATTAAGAATTAAAATCACAGTACTTCAGAAAAGTACTTGAAAAGGAAGACAAACAATTTTATTATTAAATTTAACAAAAAAAAAAAAGAAAAAGAGTGATTTTTGAGCACTTGAAACTGCTTTTCTGTTGGCACTAACTAGGGGCCATATCTTACCTGTCATCTGGGAGAGCCAGGGCTAGTCTTGCTGGGAGGCAGAGAGGTGGCCTCTCTAGCTGCTTGATGTGGAGGAGTAGACCTACCAGATCCACCCTCAGCTTTCCTGTCCTACACAGCAGCATCGAGTCCTGGGAAAGCTTGAAGCAGGACTCTCAGCCTTGATGCTGATGTGATGCAATGTTGTGGGCTTGACTTGTTTATTAATAAATAAATAAATTAATTATTATTGCTGAGAATCTAGAACATAAAAAACCTACATAAATACATTCATAGTGGTTCTATGTCTTATGAGGAGCTGCTGAGGGAACTGGGATTGTTTAGCCTGGAGAAAAGGAGGCTGAGGGGAGACCTTATGCCTCTCTACAACCACTTGAAAGGAGGTTGTAGACAGGTGGGGGTCAGTCTATTCTCCCATCTAACAAGTGACAGGACAAGAGGAAACTGCCCTAAGGNTGTGACTGGAGAGCATAAGGAATCTCCTCTCCTCCCATTCCCACAGCAGCAATGGTGACACACTGGCTTCAGAAGTGGCTGACACACAAAACTTCTTCCTGGAAACATGCCAGCTGCTCAGGAAAATTATAAGCTTGCCTTTCCTGTAGCATAAACACATTTCAGTGAAGCTCTGCAACAACAACAGCAGCAGAAGCAGCAGAATTATCAGGCAGAGCAGGCATTGAACAGTACATTCCTCTGCTAACAGTCACCAGCACAGCCAGGTCGGCCTCAGAAAATGGTATTTTCCCCAGACAGTGAGATAACCTTTTCTTGAGTACTCAGGATACAGGGCTGGCAGGAACTGAGCCCTTCCAGAGTTGGGAGTTCCATCATTTTTCATCACACACACAGAGAATTTGTTAGGCCAAGGCACTTGGGCAGCAAATGGAGCTAGAAGAATGGGAATGAGAACTGCCTGCTTTGGTTTGGGTTTTTTGTTGCTGTTTGTTTGTTTAGTTGGTTGTTAATTTGTTTTGGGGTTTTGTTTGTTTGTTCTGTGTTTTGGAGGGTTGTGGGTTTTTTGTTTGATTGGTTTTTGTCTTTTTTTTTGTCCCACTGCTACAAACAGGCAGAAAACAAACAGTGGTATTTAGCCTCTTCCCAAGCTGGAGGGGGATATTCTGTAAACTATATTTGTTCTTAAGCTGATTCTGTTCTTGTTTAGAGGAAAGATTTATCTAACAAATAGATCACTACTAGAATGCTATATAAACAATAGCATTCTTTTCCAGGTGCTTATTTTAAGTTATTTCTATTTAAAAATAATAATTTTATCCAGCCAGTTAACTGCTAATTTATTTTTAAACAGCATTCAGACCTAAGTATTTGCTTTTAATTTGTTTTGCTGACTTAAGATCAAACTTTGCAGGCTAAAGAGAAGTTTTGGTGTTTGGTGCATATTGAAACCTATGTAAATTATTGGTGACATTTTTCCTTGAATTTTGCCAGAGAATAGTGAGTATCAGATAACAGTAAATATCCCAAATGGATGAATGGCACATGGTTTTTTATGTGAGACTTGCACGAGTTTCTGTGTGGCTTATGTGAATGTCAAGCACGTACCTCATCTTAGAATGAAAATCTTGAAACTAAATTTCAAAGATGAAATAAAAGACAAATTTGGAAAGAAGATAAGAGTGAGCCCATTTTCCTGGTACAACCTGCAGTTGACATGAGAACCATGCAGGAACTGGGAGAGAAGCTGAGGGATTGGGTGTGTTGACCAGTCTGGTCTATGCTACAGAGCTGATGAATCCCCATTAGAGCCAAACTGCTGATATTTGTTATTTATTGGAATTTAAAAAGCAGAGAAAGTAAATTGGTATCCTATTCCAGATACCAGTATTTCAGGATATTTCCTCCATGTTTACTGTAACATGTATTTAGCAGCTGTAAGACAATGAATGATGACAAAAAAACCACTAAAACTTGTCTCTCATGCTGTGATAAAAATGAGTAGTGTTTTAGTGGAATTTAGGAAAACCATACTCTGCATGGTTAGGACAGACATTATAATAATAGGTATATAGAGTCTGATTAATAGTGTAAAGTGATCCTCTACTGATTTCTGGATCATAAATAAATATTCTTGCAGATAATATCAGCCTTTCCCCACAGTGCAGTTGGTGTTTCCCATTCTGGTAGCTTCCAGTTAAAAATGAGATTGCTTGTCACTGGTATAGAGTTTGAACTATGATTCTGATTAAAAAAATTAAAAATGGAAAAGGCCTCTTAGGAGCAGTCCATCAACTTGACACTTCAAGACTTCTCTCCAGGCAGTTTTAAATACATCAGATGCTGCACTTGCCTCTTTTCCATTGTCAGCCAGTTCAACAAGCTCACGGTTTTTGGCATCTTTTGTAGCCTGAAGGCCTCTGAAGCTGGAATGCAGATTCTTTTTTTTTTTCTTTTATCTGTTAAATGGATGCCAAGATGTTCTGTTCATAATAGTCTGACAGCACAGACAATCTCCTGCAATCCAGTGCTTTATTCAGGTTACAAAGAATAAATGATGTAGCTGTCATACAAGGAAGTATCACTCTTCCGTTATAATCCTGGTGATTAATAGGATACCTCACTGATCAGTACAGGCTAGGGGCTGATCTGTTGGAGAGCAGCTCTGGAGAAAGAGCCCTGGGGGTCCTGGTGGACAGGGGGATGGCCATGAGCCAACAGTGTGCCCTTGCATTGGCCAAACAGGCCAATGGATCCTGGGATGCATTAGGAGAAGTGTGGCCAGCAGGGCAAGGGAGGTTCTCCTCCCCCTCTACTCTGCACTGCTGAGACCCCACCTCGAGTACTGTGTCCAGTGCTGGGCACCCCAGTTCAGGAAAGACAGAGATTTACTGGAGAGAGTCCAGTGCAGGGCACCAAGCTGCTGAAGGGAGTGGAGATCTCCCTGCTGAGGAGAGGCTGAGAGAGCTGGGGCTCTTTAGCCTGGAGAAGAGGAGACTGAGGGGGGAGCTCAGCAGTGTCTGTCAAGATGTTCAGGGCAGTGTAGGGAGGATGGAGCCAGACTCTGCTCAGTGCCATCCAGTGACAGGACAAGAGGCAATGGGAGTCAGTTGGAGCACAAGAGGTTGAGGGGAAACAGAAGGAAGAACTTGTTCCCAGTGAGGGTGGCAGAGCCTGGCAGGGGCTGCCCAGGGAGGTTGTGGAGTCTCCTGCTCTGGAGACATTCCAGACCCTCCTGGATCTGTTCCTGGGTGACTTGGTCTACGTGCCCCTGCTCTGGCAGGGGGTTGGACTAGATGATCTTCTAGCTCCCTTCCAACCCCTGACACTCTGCGATTCTGTGCAGACAGAAGACTTAAGTTTCATTAACAGCCGTAGGAGCTTCTTAATCGTTGTACACCATAGTCTTTGTTACTTCTTTATAACAGGGTTTTTTTGCTTATCAAGGTGGTTTCTTCATACTGGTCAGAAGTCAGACACAGAATCAAAAGCACAATGGCTAGACCATTGATGTGTAAGTACTATTTCTGGTTTAGGGATTAGTTCATTTGATGCCATCTTAATTAACTTCAGCAGGGTTTGGAACAGAACCATATTGCTTACAGAATCACAGAATTATTAAGTTTGGAAAAAACCTCCAAGATCATCAAGTCCAGCCATCTACTCAACATTATCACAACCACTAAACCATGTCCTGAAGTGCCACATCTAGCTATTATTTTCCCACCTCCAGGTATTGTGACTCCACCACCTCCCTGGGCAGCTTGTCACTTCTTTTAGCTTCAAATGCATCAATTTTTACATAAACTGTTCAAAAATAGAAATTGTATTAAAAGACTGGCATTAGAAAAGCCTGCAAACTAAATAAGAAACAAAGCCTGAATTATTTCAGTGACGAAGCCTAGCAACAGCTCTGCAATGATTATATTTGATTGATTCTCTAGAGTCTTTTTCTTCCAATTTAAAATAAAACAACTCAGTTGGCTTTCTGTGTCTTGAAAGAAATGTGAAAAGGAAAAATGAGCACCAAGTTTTTCATAACCCAAGTGTCTGAAGCACCAGCCCTTAACACAGAGAGGATGAGAACACTTCAGCTCGTGTGCCTTTTCTAGTTCTACCACACGAGGGCAAGCAAGACTCAGCAGAAACGAATCTGTGGAGCCCCTGACAGTGCTGACCTGCCAGGAGTGGCCAAGCAGCAGCAACTGAAAGCCAGAAGTAACCGAAAAGACCAGAAACGCGGAGTCCCCGTGGCTTTTAAAGACATTAGTTGTATTTTTAAATCGCTTTATGCTGCGTAGTGAGGTGGTACTTCGTAAGTCAGACCTAATGTGATAGGCAATACATGGTTGTAAACACACCCAAATCACAAGCACAACAATTTTCCACTGAGAATTAGCTATAAAAAGTAGCCCATTGCACTGATGCATGCAGAGAAGAGCAGAAAAAAAAAGAAAGTATTTTGTGTAGAATTAGACCAGTGTATAAAAGTGCTTTATCTGCAGTTAATGCCTAAACCACAGCTCCCACCTATCTTTACGTGCCCTAGTAATCTGTAGAAAGTTCCAAGTCATAGAATCATAGAATGTTTAGGGCTGGAAGGGGCCTCCAAAGGGCATCTAGTGCAGCCCCCTGCAGGGAGCAGGGACACCCTCAACTAGACCAGGCTGCTCAGAGCCTTGGCCAACCTCACCTGCAATAGCTCCAGGGATGGAGCCTCAACCACCTCCCTGGGGAGGGAGCCTGTGCCACTGAGCCACCACCCTCAAGGCCAAGAACTTCTTCCTGACATCCAGTCTCAATCTCCTCTGCTCTCATTTAAACGCATTACCCCTCGTCCTTTCACTGCAGGCCCTTGGAAACAGCCCCTCTCCAACCTTCCTGCAGCCCCTTCAGGCACTGGCAGGTGCTCTAAGGTCTCCCCAGAGCCTTCTCTTCTCCAGGCTGAACAAGCCCAGCTCCTTCAGCCTGTCCCCACAGCAGAGCTGTTCCAGCCTCTGAGCATCTCTGTGGCCTCCTCTGGCCCTGCTCCAGCAGCTCCATGTCTCTCCTGTGCTGAGGGCTCCAGAACTGGATGCAATACTCCAGGTGAAGTCCAATATCCCCTTTTGTCTAATTGACTCCTAGCAGCCAAAAGCAGCATCCACTTGTCAAATATCAGATAAGCACTGATTTGGAATGAGAGTATTTTCTAAATGTACAGGTTGCATCTCTTTCTTGGCATTTGTTGCACGTTGATTTCCATTCATATTGGCCCTTCCAGTTTTAGAAGCTGTTCTGCTTGTCACTGGTGCACACGACTGGAACTCACATCTCTCACCTTCCCTGTGGCCCTGTCATACTCATGTTATTGTTTTCAAACCTGTATCTTGTCAGTCTTCTCACTACCTCAGGAAGAAATGGAGCTTCATTCTACTGGATACAGTTCAACTCATACAGTTACTGCCTTGATCAAAAGACAGGTCTAGATGAGGTGACTGCAGCTTGTTTGCTCACTTATATCAGGAAAGCAGGTACACACAGATCTAGTTTTGCTGGTTCCTCCATCTCTCTACACTTACCTTGCCCAAAACCTTTCTGGTAAACTGCAATATGAATTTTATATAGAAAGGCCAACAGATAAAGGTGGCTGCTGTGAATTTGTGAATCTGTGAGGGACAGTTCCACTGCGTGTGGAGTGAGTGGGTGAAAATTGCCTCCTCTCTTGGATCTTGACCTGGACTAACCCATCCCCTAGGAGTCAGAGGCATTGCTTTCTCCCAAGCACAGTGCTGTTGTAGCTAAGGACACACAGAAGAACCTCATCTAGAATCTGAAGACCATGTGGGCAGAAAATATACAGTGTGTTGGGATTTAAAAGAAATAGTGGATTCTGAAACACCACCATTGAACAACTTCAGAATGTCTGCTAAAAATATATTTCATAGGTGTAGCAGTAACATTGGAAAGACTGAATGTAAATGGTAAATTATCTTTTCCCACTTTAGCTGTTAAATATGTATGACTTCAACCATACAGCTTATCATCTGAAGAATTCTCAAATTTCATTACATTTAGCTACATTTATTATTATTATTTCTTATTAACAACAAATGAAAACATATCTGTTCAATCACTACTCTTTAAGAGAGGAAGACCTTAAAGGTCAGCAAGTTCATCTTCCTGACACTGCAGTAATTTCCTATTGCATATTTATTTATGCTTCTCAAATCTAATTTTATATTCCATAAATAGTAAAAGAATTCCATCATTTCCACTGTGGAGACTATTACAGAATTTATAGCTTCTTGCTGTAAAAAATGATCAGAGATATCACAAAATCTGGAAGCAAGGTATCCTCATCTTTTTACTTTCATTTAATACATTCATCATTGTGAACTAACAGAGCTGGAAAATGCAATGTTTTTTGTTAGTCTCCAAGAACTCTGCAGAATATTAATGGCTTTTTGCTCATGGTAGCAAAAGAATTGGTTTAGAAAAGTGCCAATATGTTAAGAACTTTTCCAGGAAAAGACTATTTTCTTTGGTTCCTGTTTTGACCATTTCCAAAGGAAAGTTTAGGGATTTGTTTGTTTAAAATCAGAAAGTTGTTGTGAAGAATAAGGTAGTCCCAGGAAAAATGTAAGTAAGCAAAGCCAAAACCAAAGCACCATACTTTGAAATTACCAACATGAAAGATTATAAATAAAACAGTTTGATCTTTTTCTATTTCAAGGCTGTCCAACCTGAGGGTAACCAGCATATTCTAGGCTCCTTTCACAGAAAAAAAACTCACAGTTCTTTATGATTTCAAAACTGAGAGAGGTCCTGCCTCTGTAAGCACATAGGCATGAATTAATTTTGCTAATTTATTTTTTTTCCCCCAAAACAGGACCATTTATATCACTGTAAAACAATGTAAATGAAACATTGTGAACACCAGCTCTAAGCAGGAAAAAATAACTCTCCCTTACTGCAGTTTTTCAAGGTGCTGTAGCCAGAACAGATTCAACTGTGTGTGCTTGTGTCTTTTGCATAGTGTCTCATGAAGCTATGAAAGTACTTTCTGTCTTCAACTACTCCTCTATACCAGCATGAAAGAAAAAAAACCAACCCTCCCCCCTCCCCCAGTGGCTTTGCAATTCAAAGCTGTTGCTAAAAACAAACTTCAAAATGAGGCACGAAGTTTCCATATAGGCAGATGTTATCATCTTGAAATTCTACAGTTACTATATAGCATCTCAGAGCCTTCTTCAGATGTTTGCATAGATCCCAGGCTAGTCAGATACCAGATACTCTGAATAATCAGAAAGAGGATCTGCTACCTGATGAACTGAATTATCAGTCCCTTGGTTTTGAGAGACTAAGGTGCAGCATTCAAACAAATGTATGTAAGTGAAGTAAGATGTAAGTGCTGCTTGTAATCTAGTGAAACACCAATATTTGCAGGGAGAAATTAGTGGCTAATTGATAGCAAGTGGAGATGCAGAATTCTTAATCTCAGTAGTGAAATGAGTTGTTTTTGGGAAAGCAGGTTTGCAGAGCAAAAGTTGGAGATAATGTTAAAAGTTGGCTCTTCTCAGTTACATAGCTCATGTCTGAAACAATCAAACTGCTTCAGCTTTGCTCTTCTTATTAGAACATTTCTGTGGGTGGCACTGGGGAGAAAGTTTCCCAACTATGTCATTTGCATTTGGTTACTTTCTGTTTGAGCTGAGAATTACCAAGAGAAGCAAGCAAAGATGCAGGTGATGCATTGAACAATCCAGTAGTGCCTTTGAAAACAAGCTCCATGAGTTTAGTTAACATGTCAAGTTGATCATAACAAATTTGGACAGGATTAAGAATGATGTGAGCATTGGCATCACTTCCCAGTTTGGTGGCAAGGTGCCCTTGGAGCCAAGAGTCCACTGGGCTGCTTAAAGTGCAACATCACAGAGAAGCACATTGGGCATCAGAGACCAGGCTGATTTTTCCTAATTTGAGCATTTTCCATTGAAAGGAGTAGAGTTGCCTTGTAGTTGGGTGCTCCCAGTGTAGGAGGATTTCTGTCACCTGCTGAAACATTGCTGGCAAAAGATGGTTCTTGAGGGTGACATTTGAGTTGCCCTTTGCAGTGGCTGTGGACACAGAGCTGGTACCTGACACAGGCTGTGAGGTCAGTGCCAGGCTGGCTGGAAGAATGGTTGGAACACACATCTGCAAGTGATCTGTCAAGCTGCCTGTGATAGTAAAAATGTATTAGAAACAGCTTTACTCACTGTCTTTATAGCCAATCAATAGAAAAAGGGGAAGGAAATACAAGCAGCCCACAGGTTAACACTGCATTAAGTTACTTGATAAAAAGCTGGAGTTCTTTCTTCTCATAGTGTTCAGAAAACCCAGGAGAAAGTCTCTCTGGAGTAAAATACCAGCTCTCCACAGGGTTTTGCAGAATTCCCTCGTGGCTGCTGCCTGCCTGTCTGCAAGAAAGGTGCTGGGCACTGGTGTGACTGGTGCAGAGCCAGTGTGTGACCTCCAGCAGAAACCTTGGATTTGCCATCAGCAAAGAGTGCTTAAGCTCTCCTTGCTTGTCTGTGTACTCTTTATGGTGGGCATGTTGCCTGTCACTTCAAAATATTCAGCCAGATGAAGAGCCTTGGAAGTCTTCAGAGGATGAATGCTAAGTTCAAGGTTTCAACAGCAGTAATTTTTCAAGTTTCAATGTATTTTCTGCTTTCTTGGAAAATGGGACTCCCAAGTTTCAAATGATTTGGGTGAAATTTAGTTCAATGGCTAGTGGCAGGCAAAGCTTTGCACACTTGAATGCATGTACTTATACTACTGTTACCAGAAGAAAGCTGCAATAAAAGTCATACAGGAATTGCAGGAATATGGAAATGCAATAAATAAACCCCTAAACTTTTAAAGGAAATAACTTTTCCAGGCAAGGTGATACACATTCAGCAAAACTGCATCAAACTGGATTGCAGTGTTTTGGATCACAGGAAATACAGTGGAAAAGAGCATTCATTACTCTCTCTCTTTTCTAAGCCATAGCATGCAGTATTTTTAGACACTGAAAAGTAGATAACAGGACAGATAACATATTTTAACTCTTAATTAAAATACTGATGAAAAGGAAGCATAAACAAACAGCATTAGTTATGTAAAATTACAGCCATGTAATAAGTTCAGCTAACTACAAATGTATTAATTGACATGCAACTAATTAGTATCTTCATGAAATAAATATCTAATATTTATTCATTCAGTATTTTTTTGCTCACCTGATTGCTCTGATGACAGTTTTAAGAGCAGGAGTGAGATCTTCTACTGACACATCACACTGGCACCCTTTATCATCATAAACATCATCTGCTCCAAGACTCGTGTCAGCTGCAAAATACAAGAACAGAGTAAACATTTAGAAATCTCCTTAGTGTTTTCTAACTGCCTGCACAGTGGTCTGGAAAAATAAGCATCACAAATCAAATCAGACAGAGCTTCATCAGTTTACAAAGTATACGATGCACTTTTTATTTTTGTCTATGTTTGTGTCATAAAAAGCCTGGGTAGTCCCCAGTGTAGACAGTAAAAGTAAGAAAGGAAAAAAGCCCAGTTATTTTTCAAACAAATGACCAGTTGAGTGCCAGTATGTCTGCTCCTGGTGTCTAACTCTTTTTCATTGCATTCTTTCTCTGAAGGTCATGTAGTGTGTAGCAATAGCAGAGTAAAAAGATGCCAAAGTTATATTAAATTGTTATTTTTCTACCCCTAAGGATCAACCTGACATTGAAGACAAAGGAGAAGATCCTTTTCGTTTAATAAGGAGGCTGTGGAATGATCCAACACTGTATTACAGGTGAAAATAAATGAAGTACCTTTTTACCAGAAATTAATGAAGAATGACATCCATTGTGGATAAATGGCCACCTTAAACCCCAGAGCCTGACAGGTATTGCAGCCTTCCTTTGTAATAGGAACTTCAGCCAAATTACTGGATTTATTTCCCTGGAAAAGAAATGGATCCTCCACCCTTCCCTGACACTGCCTCTGGAAATCTCCTGGGATGCATTAGGAGAAGTGTGGCCAGCAGGGCAAGGGAGGTTCTCCTCCCCCTCTACTCTGCACTGCTGAGACCCCACCTGGAATACTGTGTCCAGTGCTGGGCAACCCAGTTCAGAAAAGACAGAGATTTACTGGAGAGAGTCCAGTGCAGGGCACCAAGCTGCTGAAGGGAGTGGAGATCTCCCTGCTGAGGAGAGGCTGAGAGAGCTGGGGCTCTTTAGCCTGGAGAAGAGGAGACTGAGGGGGGAGCTCAGCAGTGTCTGTCAATATGTTAAGGGTGAGTGTAGGGAGGATGGAGCCAGACTCTGCTCAGTGCCATCCAGTGACAGGACAAGAGGCAATGGGAGTCAGTTGGAGCACAAGAGGTTGAGGGGAAACAGAAGGACAAACTTGTTCCCAGTGAGGGTGGCAGAGGCTGGCAGGGGCTGCCCAGGGAGGTTGTGGAGTCTCCTGCTCTGGAGACATTCCAGACCCTCCTGGATCTGTTCCTGGGTGACTTGGTCTAGGTGCCCCTGCTCTGGCAGGGGGGTTGGACTAGAGGATCTTCTAGCTCCCTTCCAACCCCTCACACTCTGTGATTCTGTGAAAGCTCTTGGGAGTGGGTGTTTTTTCCTCCCAAACCATCTTTCTTCAACTGCATAAAGTCCAAGTGCCCAGGTGAAGAATTTCACCCTAGGTCAGTGTATTTCAACATCTAAGTCTGCTTCATGAGGAAGAGAGTGTAAGACAAAAAAAAGAGTGTCATGAAATAGAGAAGAAAGAACTGGGATCCAGTAACTGTCAGTAATGGAGGAGATCTCTTCCCAGTCTCATGTCCCTGCTTACTCCCATGCTGCTATTAAACCATAGGCTTAGTCATCCAGAAACACTGCAAGTAAACCATTTCAGGGACATAAGCAGATTTGAAGTGTGATCAGACACCAATGACTGCAGCACAATTTTTTTTCAAGTTCCTTTTTTTCAGAAGGACTTATAAATTAAAGATGAAAGACATTCTTTGTCAATCAGAAGGGCTTGAAAATTTCATGGTACCTATTAAATCTAATAGGAATGCTACCTTGGCATAAACAGCATAGTGCATCTTCAGGAACTGGTATTGCTGCACTGTTATCTTCACAGATTTAATATTTGACCATAATTTATTTTGATGACTCTGGCTAGTTCATTACCCTCAAGAATATATTTTCTGGTTTTTTTCTGGTACAGTCATGAGGAACATCTCCTGGAGCTCTGAAGAGCAAGGGGTTTTATCTTTGACAGATCAACAAAAAATATGGATTATAGCCAAGTTAAGAATATGTATAAGTACACATGAAATAATCAAAAGAAACCATAAAAAAACCCCCAGTTTTGCACTGTAAAAATGATTTTTTCATACAAAATTTTGCAGTGCTCCTTTCCATGCTATAAATCTTGCCTACAATGATGACAAGAGTGCTTTTTTTCTCACACTCTTTCATGAGCTCTGCTACTGACTCAGCTTATCATATTGATAAAATACATCTATCTCTCCACCTATCCTGCCTAACTAATATTTGGATCCCTTCCCAGAAATGTGATAAGCTAAAATAAACTGTGTAATTAGCTTGATAGGTGTAGGCACTACCTAAAAGCCCCTTCTCAAAGGTGCCAAGTATTCCATGACACTGACTTTCCAGGTTTCATGTCTGATCAGCCTCTCCAGTTACTTCTCCCAGTGCTGAAATCTCCCAGCTCATTGATAAATGCCATATTAAAACCAGAGCTTTTCATGCTACTGGCATTTCCAGTGGCTCTCCAAGGTTTGAATCTACTCTGCTGTGCTAGAATAAATTAGGAATAATTCTGCTAAGGTCACAAGAGCTACAACCATGTGAAACAGGAGACTCCAACTTAAAAGTTTAATACAAACATAGTTCTGAACAGTTGTCTTGCTGATATAGTTTGTGGGTCCTTTGCCAAATACAGTGTCATTAATAAAAGGGATCCTTCAGACAGTGTATCTTTGCAGAACCATTTTGAGAACAGTGTGGTGCAGTTCTAATATTCCAAGTTGCTCACATGTGGAAACAAAAATCAGCAAAATCTTTGGACAGATGCTGGAAAATTCTTAGAAATTTAAGCCAGCTTTAAGAAGAGATATCACTCCTAATAAATAACCTTTTTTTTTTTTTTCTTTCTAATATTCCCACTCTCATGAATTTCCTTCATTGTGGCAGGCGCTTAATAACACATGTCAATAAAACTTGTGAAAAACTAATAAACCTTGTTTGATTCATATGGGAAACATTCATGATTCTGTAGAATACTGAACATACTTGGGAAAAAGTTTGGGAAATGCACAGTAATAACTTGGGAAAAAACCTTCCATCTTAAAACACCATTGAAATCAGTGTTCACATTCTGATAATTTTTTCCAGTGGAAACTCATGTTCTATACAACAAAGTTATGAGGTGAGATGTCATTGTATTTCTGCTGTCTTTTTCAAGTTTATCCTCGAGGTCAAGGCTGTGTTGGGGTCATTTTGGCTGCTTTGGCAGCTTTACCTGTTCAAAACTGTGCCAGTTCCCAGATGGGGCTAAGCTTCGGCCTCAGATCAGCCTCCCCCCAAGCTGCTGCCTGTTCCCAGAAAGAGCTTCCCATCATTAAAAGGGCAGGCAGACCCTCTGGTGCCAGTGCCTAGCCCTCCACGTACCAGGTTCTTCATCCTCCCCCATACAGAATCACACAATCACACAATCACAGCATGTTAGGGGTTGGAAGGGAGCTAGAAGATCCTCTAGTCCAACACCCCTGCCAGAGCAGGGGCACCTAAACTAAGTCACCCAGGAACAGATCCAGGAGGGTCTGGAATGTCTCCAGAGCAGGAGACTCCACAACCTCCCTGGGCAGCCCCTGCCAGGCTCTGCCACCCTCACTGGAAACAAGTTCTTCCTTCTGTTTCCCCTCAACTTCTTGTGCTCCAACTGACTCCCATTGCCTCTTGTCCTGTCACTGGATGGCACTGAGCAGAGTCTGGCTCCATCCTCCCTACACTCACCCTTAACATATTGACAGACACTGCTGAGCTCCCCCCTCAGTCTCCTCTTCTCCAGGCTAAAGAGCCCCAGCTCTCTCAGCCTCTCCTCAGCAGGGAGATCTCCACTCCCTTCAGCAGCTTGGTGCCCTGTGCTGGACTCTCTCCAGTAAATCTCTGTCTTTATTGAACTGGGGTGTCCAGCACTGGACACAGTACTCGAGGTGGGGTCTCACCAGTGCAGAGTAGAGGGGGAGGAGAATCTCCCTTGCCCTGCTGGCCACACTTCTAATGCATCCCAGGATCCATTGGCCTGCTTGGCCACGAGGGCACACTGTTGGCTCATGGTCACCCCCTGTCCACCAGGACCCCCAGGGCTCTTTCCCCAGAGTTGCTCTCTAATACATCAGCCCCAGCCTGTACTGAGCCATGGGGTTGTTCCTCCCCAGATGAAGGGCTCTACACTTGCTCATGTTACACCCTTTGTCCATGTCTCCTGCTCTCTGTTGGGGTGGCTGTGCACAGTCCAAGCAGGCTCTAGAAGGAGCCTTAGGCAGCAGCTCCTCTTTATCACCCTGACAGCTCTGCCAGGCCTTCCTGGGACTAGCATTGATCTTTCTTTCTCTTCAGGAGCTTCCACCATCAACTAAACAGGCCTTTCAAGCCTATTGCTTGGACAGCTCATTAATCTGGTCTCAGTGACAGCCAGAATGTCTCTTAATGCAGATGCAGACGTGTCCCTGCATATCTCTCTAAGATAGGGTGTCAGGCGGTCTGACAGTCCAGAAACAATTCCCCTTTTCTAGTATCAGCATCTGTTCTGTTCCCAGATGTCAGTCTGCAAAGGGTTCATTTCACAACTGGTAAGGCATCCACCATTGTCTTACAATCTCTGACATTATTTACTTTGGACTACAGCCTTGTCTTTGCCACTTTTTAAATTTCTTCCCCTTTCTTCCTTTGCTATCATCACACAGCAAATCAGCAATTACCAAGAAATAGGAAAGAGGCATACACCAGTCATTAAAATAATCTTGATATTTCCTTGTTTGTCACAGTACTTCTGCATTCTTCATGCAAGCTCCAGTCATTTGTGATCACTGCAAATGAATGGGTGAAAAATTACACTATTCTGAAGTGCTGTATGTCACCAGGAAATAATGAGTTTGTAAGCTGCATTTCATATGGCTTTGCAAGAGTTACACAAAAAGCTTAATTTATGATTTCTGCATGTGTCCTTTCCCTAGAAATGTTTTCTGTTGTTTAGTAACATGCTTTGGCATCAGGAAAACTGTGACACTGCTCTGATCACCCTCATAGCTCCATGCTTTCAATGTCAGCAACATTCAAGTAATTACGTGGCTGTTTAACAGAGTAAAAAAAATATTTTGTATTTTAAAATTTGTTTTCTGGGAGCAACCATCCAGCATGAATAAGTGCATGTGCTGACACCATGCATAGCCTATGGAAGTGCTCCTAGCAGTCACTGGTAGGGTGATGCTGACATCAACCTTATGACTTCTTTTTTTTTCTGGAACCCTCAGAAGCACTCAGACCTTACTCTGAGTGTGTAGGAGGTAGTTTGGGTTCTTTTATGTGGATGATCTCAATCACTGTGCTGAGGCTGAGTACCCACCTTTTAGACATGGCAAAACCTAAACAGGTGCTTGAAGTTGATAGTCTGAATATCATTCTCAATTAAAGATGTTACAGTACAATGTTGTGCCAACTTGATAAAAAAAACCCAGCAGTTTGAGGAAAAAATCTGAATATTATTGCAATGCACAACTTGAGGTGAAAAAAAAGATGGTGGCTTAATATTCACAGGTTCTGAGTTATATCAAGCCATAGTTTGTGACTGTGGTTCAAAATCCAGAGTTCAGCTTGGGAACTGGAGTCCAAGCAACTCATAGTGCATCTCCACCAGCTGTTCTTCAGCAGCCTCACCTGAGCACAGAGCTGCTCTGGCTGCCCAGGGCACCCCAGTGTGACACATTCACCTCCATATTAATTTTTTGCATGAGTGGTCAGAAAGACAACAAGTGGAGAACTCAGTGCATCTCACTTCTGGGCAGGAAAGTTTGACACGAATTCAGAGCTTTTGGAGAAGAGATTGTCCCCATGGCCAGGCAGCTGCTGTAGTGTTGGACTCCAAACTGCCTCACTCTTCAGTGGTTGCTGAGCTCAGATGGCCTCTCTTGTTCAACAAGCATCACTGGGAGCTCAACACACTCCCTGCTGTGTTCTTTCAGCCCCTTCTGCAAGCAACACAGAGCCCCTGTTACCACTGCTCTAGGTGATTCCTAACATACCTACAAGGTAGGTGCATTTCACTCAACCTTACACTGCCTCTGAAGTACCTTACTTTGTCCTGAGCATTTGCTGTAGGGAGATTTACCCTATATTCTTGAAAAAAATGAGATATTATCTACATATGTTTTAGTATTTCCACAACTGTCGTAATGCACAGAATGTTTCACTGAATCTGTTGCCTTTTTTTCCTTTAGAAATTACTCCAAGTACAAACATCTTCATGGTTCATGTTCATACTATTAATGCAATTTCCCTTTACCAAAATAAAATGCCTTTGTTTAAATTTGTTTCATGAAACTTTTCACCTCTTCACAACCACTCATTATTTTCCTGTTTTTGAACCATCAATACATATATTCCCATATATATATATTCCCTTCACTACCCCTAGAAGTCATTTTATTTCAAATTTTCTGTTGAGAAATCTTTACTCTTTCAGTAAAGACTTCACCTACATCATTTTCCTGTGATTGCTTGCTAAGCTCCATAGGAAAAATCAACTGAAAAAAAACCCCAACGCTAATTGGGATGGAACTTAATCACATCCTTAATGAGAAGAACATCCAAAGCTCTCCCAGTGAGGGAAAGGCAGCAGACAATCTTTACATGTTTTTCAGAACAGAGGCCAGAAAAAGGAGGTGCAATGGAGTGAATCATGTATTTATTTCCTTGATTCCTGAATAAAAAAAAAAAAAATTAAAAAAAAATTCTTCTAATCATGAAAAAAGGAAGGAGGCAGGATGAGTAAATTTCCATGATGTGCTCTTCATGCTAGGTGATTAATATTTGTCTAGAAAATTACACAAAAATCCCTGCTAGTACACAACAGTATTCCAGGGGCAAAATTAAGAAGGAGGAAATAAGGATGCCAACATTTGAAAACATTCTTTACAGGGAGAGTTTATGAAATGGTTTCTGTTTATCTTCTGGAATCAGTTTCTCAGTAAAGGAAGGAAATTGGAGGTACAATTCTGCATGAGCTCATAGGATCTCCCTTTCTCTTCTGCCTATCCTGAGCCTCCACCCTGCAGCAGCACCTATGAGGAGTTCAGTGATGCTGTATCCATTGCCCACCCCTTCCTCCCTTGTCTTTCTCCTGAAAAAGGCAAAACTTTCCAGATGGGAAAGAAAACAGGACATCAGCATTGGAATTTAGTAGCTGCAGTCAGTATGGAGCAGAATACCATAAAGAATATCCCTAACAAGATTTTGTGTGTGAAAGCATTTCTAATAAGGCTCAGATTTGGACAAAATGGAAGATAGGATTGGTGGAGAGTTTTCTACATATTCTGGGTTTAATGGTCTAGGCTCTTTTCTTTGGAAGTTCAATTTTTTAAGGTCAGCAACATAATTGATATCAGTTTTCATATACTGCAGGCAAGTTTCAAGTATCTACAAGTCTAGCATTACCTTCAAACAGCTCTCAATTATCTTTAGTTAATATTTAACTTCTCAAAAACTTTTAGTGCTGGCAATGTTTCGTGGAAAAGTTCCCACTACTTAATTAGAAAGGAGGCCTTTTCATTTTGAGTGATGATATGGAGGACCAGAAGACTTTCTAAAAACAATTCATTAATTCTACAATAATCGTGCAGTTAAAATGTCTGATCTTATTATAAATAGTGGCATGTTAGCCAAAAAATTCAGATAGCCTTGTGAGATGAGTAAGAAAGAAAAATGCTAGGTGACTCTAAACATATGATTTTAGTGTGGATTTAGCTCTTCAATCTCTGTTACTTTATAGACCCCACATCCAAGAAGTTAAAACTGTAAAATAAATTGTGGATAAATACATATACTAAGATCTAGAATATGAAGTAATGAGCTAAATGTCACACCTAATTGACTGTCTCACCTTGTAGCATATGACAATTGATAGATCTGATAGATCAAGATATATTTCAAGGTCTACAGAGGTCCTGTGCAAAGGGGGACAGGAGGAGAGCAGCTTTAGAATGAGGCAGCCACAGGAGAGTCCTGTATTTTACAAAGCCATGAAGGATTTCCCCATCAATGTTTTATAAAAGTGAAAACACCCTCGAATGTTTCAGCTCTGGGGCAAATGGGTTACATGATGCTTGGGAGGTTTTCTGAGTGTCCTCTTAAAACGACTTCTTGCTTTTCACTGAAGATGAAGTGATCTCAAATCCACACAAATCAGACTTCTGTGTGGTTGTCCAGCAATGTGCCTCACAGAGGGACACAGATAATCACAGATATTAGGGGTTGGAAGGGAGTTAGAAGATCATCTAGTCCAACCCCCCTGCCAGAGCAGGGGCACCTAGACCAAGTCACCCAGGAACAGATCCAGGTGGGTCTTAAGAGTCTCCAGCGCAGGAGACTCCACAACCTCATCACCTGTGACCACTGAAAAGGGCTCAATCCAGTGAGCACTGGTGCACAGCAAGTTCCCCAAGACATATCATGAGGAGACTGAATTATGGACACGTATGGCCAGGACCTTGGTTGGAATAAACTCAAATAATGCTTCAAATCCAATTGCCTGAACTTATTTATATTTATATATATATATATAAAACAACAACAAAATAAAATTACTTGGAGCTTAGATCAGAATGCCAGGTCTTCCTATTTAGTTAGAGTGACAATGGTAATAAACAAGAGCTCTGTCATTGAGTTAAACAATCACAAGGAAATAAATCTCCTGTCTAGCACAAATTGATATATTGCTAGGAAAATGCTATTTATTCCCATCATATGGGACAAATTGAGCACCTTTGTTTTGACATCATAAAGCTTCATTTTGAACCAGCAAATGAATGCTGAGATATGAAAGCAACCAACCTAAGGACCTCTGCCACATGGAGTGAACTTTACACAAGGTCAAGAAGTTTGTGCTACTGAAAGGAAAACCTGTCATTGTGCAGCACATAAATTTCATGATAGTAACTGAGGACATGGGGGCTGAAGTGCACAGCTGCATTCTTTCCATGGCTCTCATAAAATACTCTACCCTGAGGACTCTGTGCAAGTACTCTGGAGGGAATGAAAGGCTAGAGGTCGTGTGAGCATAGAATGTTCAGGGATGGTGCAAGAAATCAAATATTTCCTTAGAGAGTTCTTTTTAATTAATCAAATGAAATATGTTTGTAATATCTCCCGAGCAGAATGCTTTTGATGTTTTATTCAGAAAGCCACACAATGTCTCTGGGTTACAGTAAAGGCACAATAACTCTTGCATGGGATGGTAGAAAACAAGTCTAACAGAGCATCTTTGTCCCTCACAGAGAACTACATCCACAACATAATATCAGGTCATTACTCCAGCTGTGGTGGTGCAAGACTGGAGCATCACTTCAGCAGAAAAGAAAGAGAGCAGAAAATTAAGAATGCAGAAAAAAACCCCAACCTAAAAGCAGAGCAGGAACATGAGAGCCTGCAAAGGAGAGATTTGTAAGGCAGGTCTGTGGCTGGATCCATCCATACTGTACTATTTAATCACTTTGCATAGACTCTGGCATGGATTTGGCCCCTGCCAGTGGGTATTCTCTTGTGCTGGGAGTTGTTCCCATGGGCAGTTTGGCTGTAGTTTCCCTGCCTTTGGTGCAGGGACACAAGTTGTGCTGTCTGAGGAGGGCTTTGGTCCAAAGGTGGCTCCTGGCTCACGTGGACAGGTATGGGGGTGCTCAGCTCTGAGCTCAGGTAGCACCTTCACCCATGTGAGTGTGTGTTCTCTTGCATGACCCTATACAATTCTTGTACCCTTTTAATGTGTGGTTTGTAAAGCTTCACTGTTTCCCATTTTTGATTGGTGGAGATTTCACAGATTCACAGATATTAGGGGTTGGAAGGGAGCTAGAAGATCATCTAGTCCAACCCCCCTGCCAGAGCAGGGGCACCTAGACCAAGTCACCCAGGAACAGATCCAGGTGGGTCTTAAGTGTCTCCAGAGCAGGAGACTCCACAACCTCCCTGCGCAGCCCCTGCCAGGCTCTGCCACCCTCACTGAGAAAAAGTAAAGTTCCCTTTGATCTGCTTGGTCCTGCAAATTCCCCTTCAGGCTGAGAACAGGGATGGGAAATACAGCATCCTGGCACCTCTGCTGCTTTGTGCAGGCTCTCCTCTCTTGTTCCAGCAGCCAGGAGCCACGTGTCACTATGGGCTGTACATGGATTTCAAATCAGATTAGATAAATGTTGGTTTTCAGTTTCACTCCCCTGTGCTGATGTTAAATGCTTTAGAGACCATCTGCAGTCATGACACCAAAGACCTCTCTAACCATTAAAGCTCCCTCAGCTTTGAATCCCATTTACAAATGCACATATGAAGCTGTAATAATTGCTGCATTGCCAGACCACTTTGGTAATAGTTTATAATGGTTTATAGGCAGAGGGCTGTTGCTGCCCATAAATAAAGCCATTTGTGCAACAGTTTTGGTCACATTGTTCTAAGGATGCTGTGTCAAAATCCTTTTGACAGATACCCAGGGCCAGCTTAAGTGTTTTGCTTGCTGCCAAGAAACTCTCCTTCTGTAGTTTGAATATGTAGCAGGGGAGTGTTAGCTAGCTTTTGTTACAGGGCAGCCTAAAAGGAAGGCTACTCCATTTTCAATCATGTTAGCCTTTTAGGTGCCTCCATAAACTCCTGTTTGGATTAGAAACATCCCTTTATAGGTTAGTTTCTAATTGGTAATATCTCTGTTTCCAGCAGTCTCTCCTTCTGATGGCTTTGGACCAGATTCCAACCATGTCCTTTAAGAGAACTCAGTCAGCCCTGAGAAGTCACCATGTTGACTACGTGTCTGCCTTCAATCATCCTTGTACTAACAGATGCTCTTTCTTTCTGACTCTCTACTTAGATAATTGCTTTTTGCTTTCTTTTTACAGACTTCAGTGCACCTTACCTTCATAGTGAGGTAGTTCCTCCTCTGTCTTTGCTAATGGAAGACCATTTACAACTCCAAATCCCATATGGTGAAAGAAAAACCAAGCAAATATCTGAATGCCTTCTCTTTTGGAAGGGGAGATTCACAGTGAGAATTTATGAGTTTTTCATTAGATCACCAATATGAAATTTTGACACTGGATTGGGTACTCAGTATTATTTTGTCGTTGTCCAAAAAAATCTATTGCAATTATAATTTCTTCTCTCCCCAGATATGCTACAGAGATGCAAGAATCACCAGACAGACTCAAGGATAGTTTTGTGTTGAGACTTTCATCCAGAAAGGGGTGGTTTCTCATTTAGCTTGAAGATCAGCCTAGCAACATAATTAATCCTTTGGCCAGAGAATACCTTAAGGAGGAAACTGGAGGAGCTGACAACTGAGAGATATTAGGGAAATGCTGCAAATACTGCATTTTCATCCAGTGAAAAATGCAGGATCTTCTAAACTGACTAAATCTTCAGATCTTTTTAATTGAGCTGTCAAATGCAGAAAGCATATCAAACTATAAAATTGGTAACACATCATAAAAAAAAGTGAAATCAAGGTTGGTAATGCCTGACTTTTCCTGCAAGGGACTGAGTAAGGCATCAGGGAGCAACTTCTCAGCAGTGAGCACACTGGACATCTCTCTAATGATACTGGTCCTAGAAGTAGCTGGAAAAGGTCCCAGAGTGGAAACTTGGCATTTGCCTAAGAGCTGGAGACAATTAAAGCTGTTCCTTCTGACACAGATGAGAAATTGTCGTATCTGTTGGCCCCAGTTCATAAGGGTGGACTAGTAGCTGGAAACCACTGACCAGGAAACAGGCTGTACTTGCCCTGAGGAGTGGGAAGATCTTTAGGGGTTTATGTGCAGCAACAAATGCTCTGTTGTTATTATCTTTTCTCTACAGATATACCCAAGGTGCCGTTTATGCCACCTTTTCCATAAAGGAGAGACAATAAGAGGGAACACAATCTTCTGGTGGAGATCACTTCTAGTAACGACCATACGTACAGAGCAGAAGAAAGGACAAGCTGAGGAAATGTTTCTGTAACAAATGGGCTTGGGAAAAACTGAACGGATGCTGAAGTGAGGTGCAGGCTGCAGGGCTGGAGAAGAAGTGAGCTGCTGATATTCCAGGAGTGGGCTCAACAATTTAGTCTCTTCTTAGGTCACTTGCAGGCACAGTGTGAATTATGGGGGTTTAACCTATGAAATCACTTCTGGCAGGGAGATACTCAAGCTATATCAGTGATTACATAGAAAGCTTAAATTTAGACAGGGTAGCTTCAACCCCACTTTGGTACTTAGAGTATTTCTCACTTCCCATTGTGGAGCAAGTGGCTGTGTCTCAGCTCCATGTCAGTGTGAGACTCAGGCCAGCATCCCACAGCTCCTGTGCTGCAGCTGCTGTAGGACATGGGCCAGGGCCCATGCCCCAGAATGGAGCAAGGAGTGATGAGCAACCTGGATAGCAGCCTAGAGGTTGGCACACACCAGCACCTCACTGTACTGCAGCCAGATTTGGGATTTGTGCAGCTGAGAGGTCTCTGCAGGGGAGAGCTAGCCTGGAACCTTAGCAAACACTGTTGGTTTGTCTTGTTTGCCCATCAGGAAATGTTTATTTACCCAGGCTTTTCCTGAAGAGATGTGTTGCGTAGGATGTCCTCAGCTGAGGACATGAGCATTTCAGTTCAATGGCTATTTTGCAACCTACATGTCTGTGATAGTGTGTGTTCTTAAAAAGGAAGCCAAAAAGACACCAAAATTGCACTGCTAATTAGTTTTACCACAATTTGTTGGATTGCCCTCGTAGAAGGATTTGAAAGTTATATCTCTTTACTTGGATTAAATGATTTGAGTTCTACCTTTCCCATACAGTCACAGTTGCTGCCTCCTATTCTAGCTCACCAATATTTTTTTCCCCCTTATTTTCTACCTGGGGATGCCACAAGGAAGAAAGAAGCTGGGAAAAATGTGAATAGAGAAACCCAAATCCACTGGGGCAGCAGTACCCCAGAGCTGTTTGAGTACACTCCAGTGCAGCATCTGTACCTTCCAGGGGTCGGGTTCACCTGATGCTCTTGGCCTCTCCTGTCAGGGGGCTGCTCTCACCCTCTTCAGTGCTCCTGAAATCACTGTCTCTGCTTTAGCAAGCTTTTGCAGATGAAGATCTTTGCCTGAACACTGACTGGTTTAGCTCTAGAAAGGACCTGAGCTAGAGAGTGGAGATCATAGAGGGGAAATATGGGAGGCAGAGTGTGGGAAAGGCCATGTTCTTGCTTGCTGTGGGGTCAGAGAGCCATTTTCACAAAGACCCATTTTTTTACATGTTAGTTGTCCTTCCTATCTCTAAAACACCCTTTGAAAAGCAATACATAAAAGCAATAATGCTGGGATTTATTTTTTTTTTCCTAAAGATACCTGCCTTATTGAACCAGACACAACCTTGTAAAACTTAAAGTACCCAGGAGTATATCTCTTGGTGTTAGCTGATTGCAACCCTGGTGGAGGTAAGAGGGGGCTTCTTATCATCTCAGCAGTCACCTCTCTCTGAGGGGCCCAATGCCATACAAGCTGAGCTCTTGGCTGTCTAAGGTGCAGTCAACACAGCCTTGGCCATAGTGCATGGCCCACCACTGAGAGGCAGGGGAGTCTGGGCAGCACTGGGCCATGATGGCAGCCAAACCCATGAAATGTATTTAACCCAGCTGCCATTTTCCACATCCATCCCACCTTTTCCACCAGGAATTGGCTGGATTCAGAAGAAGAGCAGATTTAGACTGGATCTCAGGAAGAAGTTCTTTCCCTTGAGGGTGGTGGCTCAGTGGCACAGGCTCCCCAGGGAGGTGGTTGAGGCCCCATCCCTGAAGCTATTGCAGGGGAGGTTGCCAAGGCTCTGAGCAGCCTGGTCTAGTTGAGGGTGTCCCTGCTCCCTGCAGGGGGGCTGCACTAGATGCCTTTTGGAGGCCCCTTCCAGCCCTAACCATTCTCTGATTCTAAGGTTCATTGACACAAGATTTCTTACATATAAAATTTAAAAAAAACCCAAATCAATCCCACAGACACCAACTCCTGCACCGCAGAAGCGGGCGGCGTCCATCGTGCCGGAGCACGAGCACAGGGGAGCGCAGGGAGCAGCTGGCAGGGGAGGCGGGAAAAGCTCCTACCGTCAAGCACGGCTTTGGGCTGGGAGCTCTTGAGCCGCAGCGAGGGCCTGAAGCGGGTGCGGTCGTTGAAGCTCCAGCTCTTCTGCACTTTGGTTGGGCTGCCCTCGGTGCCGACGTCGGCGCTTGGCGAGCGGCGATCTCCGACCGAGGACTGCCTGTTCTTTATGCTCTGCCCCCGCGGGCTGGCCATCCGAACACGCTCCTTGAAACTCAGCTTTTGACTGTGAGGAAGAGAAATCGATTTTATTTCATCGTTCTTCGTTTTCTTTTTCGATTGCATGAGTTGAAAAGAATTGCTAAAAATTCTCAATAGCACGAATCTGTTTCTTGGGCACTTTTATTTTAATGAAGTGTGTTTCATCTGGGAATGAAACCGATTCGATGTAACTGGTTTTTTTGATGGAGGCATTATTAATGGCATTCTATCTTATAATACTGAATAACGTTGTAAAGGAAATTAAAATTAACAAATAGAAACAAATTTCACCCAATTACTGTAGTTTAATCTCTAAGATATTTTTTTTTCCCATTCCTTGAATTTTAAATAGGCTTATTTCTATCTTAGTCATCTGAGCTTAGTGCATTTCTGGCCATCTTTTCAGATAAATAACAACAAATATATCCTACTATTGCTGCATGCCATGTAGTATTTGGTTGGTTGGGTGTTTAAGCAGGCAGAAATACTGTTAGCATATCCATGCTTTTTCAAGGCACTTCCACCAGAGCATATGTTTGTTAGTGGTCACATATCTAGATTTCCTCATTGCAGCACATACTTGGACAAGATGAAACCAAAATTAACAAGAAGAAATCCAAGAAACAGCATGATGGTTGATGGATGGAAATGGGATGATATGCTGTGTGCTCAGGGAAGTAATTGCTGGAGATGAAGCTGGGAGCTGACTACCTGCAGGTGGATTGGAAAGGTGTTTTAGGTCAGGTACAAGATTCCAGCCATGGCTGTGACTGCTGGATCAATGGTGGCCCTGTGGTCTTTAAGAGCTGTCCAATTGTAAAGCAGATTCTTTTCTCTCCTGCGTTTATAGCCCTCCCCTGCATACAATTAAATGTGGCATACATAGATTTTCTACTTCCCAGTGAATAAATTACCTTTGTTCATGTTCAAACATATTTGATGAACTTCCTATAGTCACCATGACTATTTGCCTATGCTTTTTCACTATTTCATATTTTTTGCCTTTTTCTTTCCCTGTAGCAGCAGAAACAAAGGAGAAGCAGAAAGGAAATCTGATGCAGAGATCTTAAAACCTTGTTTTATCTCCAAGTTAAATCACCTGCACAATTAAATGGTCATCTTGATCAGTGGTCTTGTCCTTGCAAGGGGAGAGATGAGGGAACAATGCAGTAGTTGCTCATGATGCTACTACTCTTGCATAGGCTTTGGCAGTGCCCGTAGCAAAGACTGTCTACTTGCAAATTATAATTATCCTTGAATTTAAGACCCTTTCTAGTGCTCTCAAAGTCTTTGCATTTAACCTCAGCATGCCCCTGAGATGTTTTGAACAGCATGAATTCTGCAGCTAATTAACTAATGATAATGTGGACTATGTGGTTCTTAGAAGTTTAACCTACTGCACTCTGAAAATACAGTGTTAATATGTAATTTTATGAGAAGGAAAGTCCATGCATTACGTAGCATGGCATAGCATGGCATGGCATGGCATGGCATGGCATTCTGAATGCAAACATCACTGACAGAAGAAAGGATGCAGTTTGTAGCAGGCAAAGCACATGCTGGGAAGCTTATAAAGAGATTCTTTTCAAGAGAACTGAAAAATAAGCACATCAGTAGAGAGATTATTGATAAATGTATTTCTATATGGCATGTTGAATCACTTGATAGAGTACCTTTGCTATGATTTCTGAATGTAGTCCCCTTCTTCCCTTGCCCAAGTAAGCAGTTGTTGAAACAAGCACATTATGCTGCTGGAAATGGTATATATTGCCATTGCAAACTGATACCCAGACCTGCAGTACTGTGTGATTTTGCATATGCAACAGAAAAGATCCACAGTACTTACTGTTTGAAAGAAAAGTGTGTTCTAACATTTTATTTTCAATCTAAAATTTATTTTACAATACAAATTACATTTCAAGACTGATTATATTTCAGATCAGAAATCTTTTGCATTGTAAAACTTAATGGAAATATTAGCTGTGAAGTGTTTATTGGCCATATTATTGCATTGTCATACTATACAGCATGAGCAACAGAATCTAAATGGACTTCTTATTATAGATATTATTCCTAGGCATGTGTCCCCTGTGCTTTCTTTTAACTCCTCTTTCGGCTCAAATTGTATTTGCTATTGAAGCATGTAATTAAATTAGTTAATTTTTACAATACCAAAGATTTCTG
>VYZU01052857.1:27869-40673 GCA_013401355.1 Ceyx cyanopectus | reverse complement strand
GAAATACTGTTAGCATATCCATGCTTTTTCAAGGCACTTCCACCAGAGCATATGTTTGTTAGTGGTCACATATCTAGATTTCCTCATTGCAGCACATACTTGGACAAGATGAAACCAAAATTAACAAGAAGAAATCCAAGAAACAGCATGATGGTTGATGGATGGAAATGGGATGATATGCTGTGTGCTCAGGGAAGTAATTGCTGGAGATGAAGCTGGGAGCTGACTACCTGCAGGTGGATTGGAAAGGTGTTTTAGGTCAGGTACAAGATTCCAGCCATGGCTGTGACTGCTGGATCAATGGTGGCCCTGTGGTCTTTAAGAGCTGTCCAATTGTAAAGCAGATTCTTTTCTCTCCTGCGTTTATAGCCCTCCCCTGCATACAATTAAATGTGGCATACATAGATTTTCTACTTCCCAGTGAATAAATTACCTTTGTTCATGTTCAAACATATTTGATGAACTTCCTATAGTCACCATGACTATTTGCCTATGCTTTTTCACTATTTCATATTTTTTGCCTTTTTCTTTCCCTGTAGCAGCAGAAACAAAGGAGAAGCAGAAAGGAAATCTGATGCAGAGATCTTAAAACCTTGTTTTATCTCCAAGTTAAATCACCTGCACAATTAAATGGTCATCTTGATCAGTGGTCTTGTCCTTGCAAGGGGAGAGATGAGGGAACAATGCAGTAGTTGCTCATGATGCTACTACTCTTGCATAGGCTTTGGCAGTGCCCGTAGCAAAGACTGTCTACTTGCAAATTATAATTATCCTTGAATTTAAGACCCTTTCTAGTGCTCTCAAAGTCTTTGCATTTAACCTCAGCATGCCCCTGAGATGTTTTGAACAGCATGAATTCTGCAGCTAATTAACTAATGATAATGTGGACTATGTGGTTCTTAGAAGTTTAACCTACTGCACTCTGAAAATACAGTGTTAATATGTAATTTTATGAGAAGGAAAGTCCATGCATTACGTAGCATGGCATAGCATGGCATGGCATGGCATGGCATGGCATTCTGAATGCAAACATCACTGACAGAAGAAAGGATGCAGTTTGTAGCAGGCAAAGCACATGCTGGGAAGCTTATAAAGAGATTCTTTTCAAGAGAACTGAAAAATAAGCACATCAGTAGAGAGATTATTGATAAATGTATTTCTATATGGCATGTTGAATCACTTGATAGAGTACCTTTGCTATGATTTCTGAATGTAGTCCCCTTCTTCCCTTGCCCAAGTAAGCAGTTGTTGAAACAAGCACATTATGCTGCTGGAAATGGTATATATTGCCATTGCAAACTGATACCCAGACCTGCAGTACTGTGTGATTTTGCATATGCAACAGAAAAGATCCACAGTACTTACTGTTTGAAAGAAAAGTGTGTTCTAACATTTTATTTTCAATCTAAAATTTATTTTACAATACAAATTACATTTCAAGACTGATTATATTTCAGATCAGAAATCTTTTGCATTGTAAAACTTAATGGAAATATTAGCTGTGAAGTGTTTATTGGCCATATTATTGCATTGTCATACTATACAGCATGAGCAACAGAATCTAAATGGACTTCTTATTATAGATATTATTCCTAGGCATGTGTCCCCTGTGCTTTCTTTTAACTCCTCTTTCGGCTCAAATTGTATTTGCTATTGAAGCATGTAATTAAATTAGTTAATTTTTGACAAATCTTAGAGTAAAAATGTTTTTGAACAGCCCTCTTCCCATTACACTAAATAAACTGAAAGGAAAGCTGTTAAAACAGACAGAAAAATGATCACTATAGACCATATATTTTAGAATCCCATTAACTCCAAAATAAAAATGAAAATTAAAAAAAAAAAGCACGTTTTGTTCTGTCAATTGATTTGTACTAATGAAAGCAATGTCTGCCTTTAAATGATCTGTATGCATGGTTATTTCATTTATAAAAGGTGAATGGTACACAATGACTACTTAACCTGAATATCTTTACTTCTCCAAATCAAAGCAATGAGGCAATGGTGAAAGGAACAGCAGATACTTCATCTGTACTAGAGACATTGTTCAAAAGTGCAACACTCAGAATGAAAATATCCATTGGAAAAAAAAAAAAAAGAATAAAAAAAAAAAAAAATCTGCTTTTTAGCAATGGAAATTGAATGTCATGCCAAAGATCCATGCTGAGAATGCTGCAACGTGAGGAGAAACGCAGCCCCTGGAGGAAGCATGGCTTACAAACTCTTAGTTGGCACCTTGAGAGTTTCTCCAAAGACACTCATTACAGAAGTTCTTTGTCTCTTGGATCCCTTTGCCTATTTTGAGACTGGTGGGGAAACGTTCCTGAAGTCAGCAGGACCTACTCAGCGTGGGCATAAACTGCATGAGTGCAGTAGTGGGGAATCCATGCGTGGGAGAAGGAAGCTGCTGTCCTTGGGAGCATGCTGCTGTGGGGCAGCAGCAGAAAGAACAGATCATGAAGGAATGAGTGAGTCAGAGCTTACCAAGGGCATCCAGACTAGACTTTCCCATCATGGAGTTGAGAAACTACAGCCTTATGGGATATATATTTCCTGGCTCTTCATTCTCTGCTTCAGTAGTGGTGGAGAAGGCTTTAAAGAGTGGAGATAAACTTGTGCCCTTTGAAGCATCTCTGGACATTCTGCACTTGAAGCCTTTAAGGTCCTTTCCCTTGACTGAATGTTGGTTGGTTTAGCACCATCCACTGCCATGCTAAAAACCCTGCACTTCTTGCAGGACCTAGTCTATTATAGCTTTCTCTCTCCACCTTTTCTCCTTTCTTTTTACATAATATCCAAAGGAAATCCCTTGAATAAATGTAAACCTGTTAATGGCCATTGGAAATGCAGAATTCCCTCTAAGTACTCCCAAGCTTTAAGTTGAATGTTGGTCAAAAAAAGCAAAAACTATGAGAAATAATCAGGAAAATGGCTAAATACCTTCTGAATTACACAGGTTTCTGAATCAGATCTAATGGACAAGGACCTAAGAGAACCACAGCTATCTACAGTCATCTCCACATTCTTTTAGATGTGTCTCTGTCCATCATCTCTTACATATTATGTGATTTATCCCAGTTTGTTGTATATACTTATTTTCTTCCTATTATGATCTTTGTTGGTAATCTCTTTGGGCCTATTGCTCCTCTAATCTTGCAGGCTGCAAGCTGTGGAATATATTCATATTGATAAGGGTGCTTTGAAGCATCTATTAGTGGAGATCTATTACATCTGGCACCTGTGGGGAAAAAAGCAGGTGGCTTTTCTCTATTTGTTTGCCTTTTAGAAGGTCATTTGTATTAGAAGGTCAGTTGTAGGATCTTACTACTCACTCCTCCTCTCAATACATGCATAAGCTATTCACTTCCTAACAATAGCAAGGAAGTGCTATTTCTTTTCTTTNNNGGAATGTTTTTTTTTTTTTTTTTTTTTTTTTTTTTTTTTTTTTTTTTTTTTTTTTTTTTTTTTTTTAATTCTTTTCCACCTTTGATTTATGAAGGAAAACGTGTTTAGGGACACTAGAGGTCACTGTAGCTTCACTGCAGGTGGAATGAATCCTCTGCTGGACCAAATGACTAGACTTGATAAAATTTTGTTTTTGTTGATAAATGCCTACAAACCTTTCCTTTTCTCTTCTGTACTCACAGTTCTGTCTGTCTTCCATAGACTATTTTACTATAGTTTTTGGTTAACTGAGCATTTCTTTGCCTCCCAGTCCCACACCCTTATTTCCCTGGCTACCTTCCTGCATTTCTGGTCAAGTTTCTCATCTGAGCCCTGCTACAGCCTCACACTTGCAGCACTACTGCTTGCCACTAGTCACTATTCAGCTCTTCCTACTGAGCCAGCTCGTGGAAATGGGAGTAGGAAGAAATGGAAATAATAATCAGAAGTAAGTGGAAGGCCTGAGGGTAAGGAAGCATGCTTTGTCTGGGTGTCAAGTTGAGACAGATGCTAAAACTACCAAAAATGCTCACCTGTGGCAAACAACAGTGAGCAAACACACTCCCCAATTTTCTGCAGTTAACTTCCAAGAAAAGCAGATGCTGGTTTTTACCAAGCCTCCAGACAACTTTACCGAGATGAAGCTAAGTTGACCAAATGCAGTGGATAGTACAGTGAGGGCTGAAGTTCAAATATTCAGGACTTCTCCACCAGTCTCATGCTAGGACCATGAGCCCAAGAAAGGTAGTGTTATATCTCATACCTTCAATGAGTAATAAGAATTTCAGGGATATGATGTCTTAAATCATCAAACACACACAGAAAAAACGAATTGAGAGGGATTTTGTGCATTGTTTTCCTTTCTCAAAACAGTTTCCAGATGAAGATAAAATAAACTCCCATTTTCTATCATCAGTTTGTACTTCTATCGCATTTTAATTGTTTTTTGTGGGGTTTTTTTGGTCGTTGTTTTGTTTCATTTTATTAAAGTAAGAAAAAAAAAAAGTAATACGCTTGAATTATATAAATCACAGGTTTCTTCCCATAAGATCCATCCATGTAAGAATTACCATTTTTGGTAAGAGACACAATTTTCACAGAATTCAGCTGAAGCAGATGGTTGATGTCACATGCATTCCTCTACCTTCCAGTACAGGATGCAGGCACAGCTTCCAAGGGCTGTGTCCAAGGGGATTCTTATAAACAACAACTGAATGTTCTGACTGGTGTGCTGTAGCTTAATATTCCCCACTAATAATTAGATGAAGAACTTAACTGTCTTGGTTAAGAAAAATCCTCTTGGACTTGGGGGAAATAGCTTTACCCAAATATTCAAGCCCTTTTTTTTTTTGATTTCTGCAGGGTAATGCACTGCAAAAAATCAAGTCTCAGGCAGAGAAGGGGCCTGGGCTTTGGCAAACCATGGCGTGCTGCACACTGCAACTGTCCCACTGGATGAGCTCTGAAGAACTGGTATTACTGCCATTAACTGATTAATGTCACTGCAGACAACAAGCAGCAAGGGAATTACAAGCACTTAAAAAAAAAGAACAAAAGAAACCTCCTTTGGAGAAGTTAGGAACTTTAAAGCACTAAGGAGGGGAAGTAAATGAATCATGCACCTGATGTTAGTTGGCATTCTCAAACATCATGTGAATAGCAGGATGCTGAATACCTATGTTTCCGAGGGGTGTACATCCTGAAGAACTTCTGTTTATGACTACAAAGCTTACTAGGAGTGAGGGGAGATAGAGGACCAGGTTACTAAGCATTCCACTGCTAGGTAAGGGGTTAGGCTTGCCACCTCAAGTTAGCTGCTGTACGACTGGCAATTTCATTTTTCAGCTGGCAGATGCAGAGAGTTTACATTCAATCTGGTTTTAGAAACAGATCTGATAAAGGAGAATTCCAGACTACAATTTACTTGTTTCCCTCAGAGCAGGGATGAGTTTTCCTCCAAGTTCCTAAACTTGGCAAAACTCCTGATTGCACCAGAGAGAGTTGTCTGAATAGGGAGTTTGCATTCAGGCTCACAGGTTACAACACTAGGAGGGTGAGGTTCACTCTTTGCAGACACCCAGTGCTTCTCCTACATGCAGCTTAAGATTAATTATGCTTTTAGGATGCTGAAATATTCCTCAGTCTTGATCTAGTTTCCTGCACAGGAAGAATTTCAACCACATCGTATCATTGACCATAAATAAATATTATTTGCATTTGGTTTGTGCATTTGTAGATAGAGGAGTTTAATGTCTAAGTTTTTTAAAGGACTTGCAGAGCTCTACAGCTGATTTATAGAAATATCTCACAGTGTGGATACATCAGAGAGGTTGTCTACCATTACTTTGGATAGAAGATTAATTAGAATACTTGTGTATAATGAGAAATACAACATACCTATTTTTCCTTAAAATCAGTATGAAGCTACAGCCTTTTAAGCACAACTCTCTCAACTAAAATACACAGCAACAGTTCATTACCTAATAAAAGACTGTAGGCCTATGCATGACAAAATTAAAGAATTCATTCCTGTAAACATAAAAGTCAGTTTGGTAGGAAAGAAAATAATTCATTTTTTACCTAAGGTAATAAAAGTTTTTCTCCACTGTTATTAGAACAGAGTATCAAGCAAAGAGCATATTCAGAAAGCAATCCAAAGCACTACTTGTGCAAACACATCTTCATTTAGAACAAGAAGCAGCTTACTCAGTCCACATAGCATCCCATGCAAGTCACTCAGCATTGCAGTAAGAAAGAAGTTAAAGAGTTGAGGACAGTTATCTTGAAGTATGTTGGAGCAGTTTGCATTTACATTTTCACCACGGAAGACTACACACAGCACATGTACTTTAACTGATAGAAACACACAACAATATATCAGCATAAGAGTGATAAACAGCCACTGACAGAACACAGCTTTGTAAAAAAGCAGAGTGGTCTGAGGAGTTTTTTACTGTAGACCAGGATGTCAGGAGTAGCCTGCTTTATTTTTATACCTACACTTATCTGCAGCAGTGCACACATTTCTGAAAGGACAAACATCTCCCATTCATTGCAAATAAAGTGAAAAAAAAAAATTTGGCTAAATTGTTGACTACTTTAAAAAGCTCAACAGTGGAGCATGTAATTTAGTTTTGATAGCTGGCTGTTGTTTTGGTTTTGTTTCTGCTTCTAGCTATTGTAAGTAAATTGTTTGCTTTAAGTGCTTGCACGTACAATGGGGAATAACCTCTCCCTCTACACAAATCACTCTTTTGGATGTACATGCTGCCAACTTGAGCCTCACTTCTAAAAATTCTAAATGCTGCTGTTGAAGGAGTAGGAAATATGGCTGGCGAGTGAAAAAAGTTTTGATCTGGCTGGGATAATTTAATGAGATCAATACTTTGCTAGCAAACCTATGGAGGTAATGGATATATAAAGTCACAGAACTGACAGAGCAGGTTAAGTACTCTGGAGGGAAAAGCAGCCTCCTGGAGTTACTGTGACAGTAAAAGAAGTTGTGTGTACACCAGGGAGAAAGATGGAGTCAGACACCAGAGGAGCAGGCTGGGAAGTGGAATAGGACATTGGCAATTGATGTGAAGACTTTCTACCCCCATTAAATAATCCACTTATTATTATATTATATTATTATATACAATAATTTATTATTATTATTATAATATTTTTATATATATTATATTATAACCAGAAGCGTTTATGAACCATAGGACATCTTTTTTTTTTTTTTTTTTTGGCTTTTCATCCCTTTCTGCTCAAAGGTAAACTCCACTATTCTCTGGTTATGCTGACACTGCACTGCTGGCTGCAGAGTGCCTGCAGACTCCCATCCCTAACGAGTTTTGGAGGTGGCATCATTTGTCTTGCAGCCTCTGAATCCTTTCCTGTCCCTAAGGGCTGGAGCTGCAAGCATGTCAGAGAACAGCATTTCCTCTCCCTTCCTCAGGACTGTGTGTCTCCAGGGCTCTATTTGCCCAGCAAGGGCAGCCCTGCCAAGGCCTGCTTCTGTGTGCTGTAGGCAGCCAGTTCTCAGCTGGCACCCATCAGTAGGTGGGGTGGAAACCCTACCTGCCCTCCCAGCTGCCAGTGGTGGGGCTATTTAAGGAGAGATGGGAGGCTGCCTCCTCCCCCAGAACAGGGCCATGTGAGAGTGCAAACCATGCAGCCAGGAGGAGGTGAGTCACTGCAGTGGGGTTTTCCCACCACCTTTTGTGTCCCCAGATGCTCCTTAGCAGAGGATGGCAGGAAAAGGTTAGGATCCATGGAGAGGTGGCACTGAGGAAGCCTTGAGAATGCTCCTCCAGGGCAGCACAGACCCCTGTTGAGGTGACACCCAACCAATCCCACTGGGGGTTCCCCCCCCTGCACTAGAGCTCTGAGGGGCTTGTTCACAAAGCCAAGTGCCTGGAACTTCCACTGTAGCTCCTGGAAACCACAGTGGTGATTTTATGGCAGAACCCCTGGGCCATGAACTGAGGTGGATGAGGTTGCTCTACTTAGTACTCTGACACTGTTCAAAATTAGTTCTCTCTCCAAGTTAAAACCTATGTCTAGAAAAGTGAAAAAATTACTACTTTTTCCACACAAAACTAAGACAGTGAAGCAAATTTAATCAGCATGAGACTTTCAATACGGGTTTACATAAATGCAGTATGTGATAATTATCAGTTAACAGTTTGTTGAACCTCCTGTACACAACCTAAAACCATTTAAAAGCCATTAAGAAACAGTGACTTAACAGATAAAAGAAATAAAAGAAACTACAAACCTGCTAGAAGCTTCCCCTTGTTCTTTTCTTCAGGTCAGGGAGTGGGAGGGAAAAACATACTTGTTATGCAGATAGTAATCACATTTCTTAGCTAGAGATGATGTTAGATACATGATGAATAAATGGATGTGTTAGTGAACAACACACGTGACTTTGCAACCACAAAAACATTCAAGCAAGACTTGTAACTACAATACTTCTGAAAAAGAAAACTTGTCAGTTGTTTTCACACATGCATAACATGCTTAGTACATACCACTGCAGACTGAGTTGGCAAAGCACTTAGGCAAAATGCATTGCTGACACATATATAACAGAAAGCTGTAGGCTCTTATTAGATAAAGTTATCTCTGGTAAATAAAAAGGTTTAATTTTAGAATAGCACAACAATATGCTTATTTAAAAAAAACAACCAAGTAGATGTACTTTTGAGGGACAGTCATATTTTAGAATATTTTATGTGGGATACAGCTTCATTATGTATGTAATTTTATATCCATCCATTTATACCAATGTTGACTTCAACCTGTTTGTATATGTCAAAAAAAATAATATATCATGTAACTTTTAATGTAAAAGCTCCTTTTAGTTTGGAGCATTTTAGAATTACAGTTATGGTAATGGATTACTTATAGCTCTGTTCTTGTCAACTCTTTGAAATTCAAAGATCAGCTTTGGGTACCCAGCCAAACCTCTTTTTGGCTGAGCTTTTTTGGCACACGATTACCTTTTTACTGTCATGTGGATGTTCATCACCCAGCTTTGAGAGAAACCACTAATTCTCTTGCACTGTCTGCAATAACAACAGTTAGGATGCTTAGCAGAGCTTTCCCATAAGGCTCTTAGTGCTCTCTCCTTTTTGATCTTTACTGAATATTGTTTACACCCTGATTTGTGCCCCATATTGAATTATTCAACTTGCTACCTTCTGGTAAGTCTTGTACTGAATTATTGAAGGGTCTCAGGCTTCCAGTGCTCTCTCAACTCTCACCAAAGTTATGACATCAAATATTTCCCATCTGCCAAACTGTGGCATCGGGTCTTTTTTGTCATCTTCCACTGACTGTAACTGAGCATATAGTTTGCCCTGAGGGAATACTGAATACATCAGAAGTTATGGCAAAAAGGAGCAGATTCCCCAGTGCATTCACCTGCAGAATACCTCGTGGCTCTTAGCCCTTGGAAAGATAGATCTGTAGCTAGAGCTTTATACAAAGGCACAGGCGTAAAAATAACATTAAACCAAGGAACAAGCTCTACGTTAAACTTCATCATTTCCCCCTTTGAAGTAATTAGGAACTAGGTGAAACATTAACCTTGATATATGAGTGTTGTTTTGGGAAAATGTTTCCAATGCCTGTGCTCAGTGATATTTCTTAGATAAATGGCAATGTTCTGTGTCTGTCCCACTGTCCTGGGCTCCTAGCTGCTATTGATCTGGTTTGTTAGCTGCAGTTTTTTAACGAGAGGACTTCAGAAGACAAAAACAAGACGAGAGAGACAAATAGTGATTCTCTATCAGCTCGAGCAGACATGGAGAACAGCACCAGCTGCCACATTTGTACCTACTTGGTAGGGCTGCAGGTATGCAATGCCTTCAAATGAGGCTTCCAGGTAGCAATGGAAACCGATTTCTCATCAGCCGCATAACTGCGCCATACACACTACGTGCAGGATAGATGGTAAAAAAAAAAACCAAAGAAAAAAATAACAAAACAAGGCAAGAGGGAGCAGGGGATGAAACAAAAAAAAAATTGAAAAGCAGATTAGTAACCAATACGAGTCATGGCTTTCTTTTATCATTCATAGCACTGATACATGCCTGAGGGGAGGAAGAATACTTTCATAATATCGCCAGCTGGCTGCCAGGTTTGGTCGGCTGGGGTCAGTGGAATAAAACCTCCAAGAAGCCTGGTGTGGGGACACAATAGAAAAGCACAAAAGGAACCAAGAACATGAAGTGACAGTGCCACCCCTTTGATAAACAGAGGGGGTTTTGCTCAGATTGGAATGTGCTCTAGTAGGTTGGTGGAGGAAATAACAGAAAAAAAAAGTAGCAGAACTGTTTTCAACCACTGTACATTTTACATGGGAAAGAGATGCTGGCTTTGTGGGAGCACCAGAAGATATTCAGCATGTAAATGTGCTCAAAAAAGCATCCCAGAGATTGATTTGTGATAAGTCCATAGGGGACACCCACATAAACTTGCAGGCTGAGGTGAAGAAAGTGTAATGATACGTTTTGTAAATGATAATGAAAACAGAAAAAAAAAAGGCATTCAAAAGAAAAGTATTCTCTGTGGTTTCAAACTCTGCTAAATGTTTAAAAACACAATTAATAATTTCAAAAGTGAGTGATCAAAGCATAGCATTGAAAATGTATTTGCTGTTTGTATCTGCAGCTGCATGCAGATAGTAAAATAGATCCTTGTGTCTACAAAGTGGAACAGCCTCCCTGATGTCAGCATGACTACAGCAATTTGTAACTGTTGAGTAGCTGCACTTTATATTGTCAACCATTAAATATCATCCAGCTTTTCTTATATGGAGTCTAACACCCTGTTTTTTTCTACTGCACATCTCCCAGAAATACATCTAGTCTTTATCTATAGGTGAAAAAAACCCCTGTTTTTCAAATAACACTTTCTTATTTGTTCCACTGGTTGATCATTCTCATGGTCAGAATAATCTCTGCATTATTTTTTAATTTGAAACTCTTTGGGAGATATTTGTTATGTTTCTGTCTGCTACATTAAATAGCCATGAAGTTTCCAGTACTTCCTCCTCTGGACTTTTGTGTTCAAGTAAAATTTTCCAGTCTCATTTACAAACTGTAGATGCTGAGTTTATATGTAGCATGTTACTATCAACCAGGTAATATCAGCCTTCTCCTACCTATTACTTTTCTGGTTCTGTCTGTGGACTCCAATAAACCATCTACAGTAACATATAGGAAACTTTTATGTAGCTCTTGACCTTTCTTTCCTACTCTCAATCTATTTAGCATGCTGTCTTACTAATATTTTGGTTGAACTGTCATACAATAATGAGCTACATCCAAAACTTAACATCTATTGTGTGTTTACTCACAACAAACTCGAAGAAGTAGGTTAGAATATATTTATGTTAGAATACATCCTAGACAGTCATTCTGCAGTACAACAGATACAAAAAGAGTGGATTTATATTTATTAATTATTCTCATACATATTAAATCTCAAATATTTAGCATTTAATAATCATCAAACAGTAATAATGGGAAACTTTTATTAACTTTAAGAGACAGCCTGGCATCTATCCTGAATTTAAAATGGAACTCCAGTATATTCATGCTCAGCTTCTTAATTTGGATTAATTAAAAATAAAATAAAAAAAACCCCAACAAACAAACCAGCATAAATTGCACACATAAAACACTTGAGATCACAAGAAAATTAACTAGGATGCTAGATTATTTCCCCCTTTTTTTTTTTTTCAGTTCATCAAGTAAAGCTTGGTGCAAAATCATTATTTGGAATATTTTCTCATTTTTAACTAGAACTCTTAAGGGAAAAAACCCCATGCAAAACAGCTTTTTTTTAATCAAACATAATAGAATCATAGAATTGTTTGAGTTGGAAGGGACCTCAGAGATCACCTCATTGCAATCCCCTGGCCATGGGCAGGGACACCTTCCACTAGGCTGAGTTGCTCAAAGCCCCATCCAACCTGGCCTTACCATGCCAGTTTTGCTTAAAAAAAATAAATTTCTTGATTGTTGATCTGCATCATCATGTCAATATGGCAGCTGAAACCACTTCAGACAATTTCAGACATTTTGGAATTGCTAGAGCCTACGTTTCCAGCTTTTGACTTAACTAATAGTGAAAGCAATTCTCTGGGCAGGACACATTATTTTCACCAAGTATATTGCTGACTGGAGCGCTCTCAAGACTGTAGTAGATGAAAGGTAGCTTAATATAGGCAAGACTGCTGTGCTGTCAGTTGGGTTGTCTAGGGAGCAATTCTGTTTTTCCAAGTAATTCACTAACTGCAGGCATGCAATTGATATCCTCAACTTGGTTTCTTCACCATGTAGAGAAGAAATTAAAAACTATGCCTAGAAATGCTATCTCCACAATTCTGGCAACACACGTCACTCAGTGAACAAACATTTCATGAGACTAACCAATTAGTTCAACATTATTTCCACTAAACTTTCCAAATTCAAAGAATAAAACTTGTTCCAATATGTACTTTACCTACTGCTGTCTTTTCACCCATTCCATATTTACCTGAATGAGACTGGCAGCTGGATTCCTTCTTTTCTCAAAGTGTTTCTGACGATGCTGTTCCTGCACTTTTAATGCAAATCCTGAGCCAAGGATGCCCTGCAATACAAGATGCCATTTATCATGATCATAGAATCACAGAAGGTAGGGCTTGGAAAACATCTCTGGACATCATTGAGTCCAACCCCCTGGCCAGAGCTGGAACACACAGGGCAGGCCACACAGGAACAGATCCAGGTGGGATTTGAAAGTCTCGAGAGAGGGGCTTGGGTTTGGGCTACAGTATGATCCCAACTCTAAAAGCCATGCAGATATATA
>VYZU01052857.1:1708-27479 GCA_013401355.1 Ceyx cyanopectus | reverse complement strand
ATTATATTCTTATTGATATTATATTATATTATATTATATTATATTATATTATATTATATTATTATATTAATATTATATTATTGCTATCTTATTATAGCTTGATTTTAGAAAAGTTGGAAAATGGCTTTCTGAACAGATTAAGCCCATTTATTCTTACTCTCTTCCATCAAAATAGTCCCCATTATACCTTATATTTTTTCTGAAAAAAACCCTGATGATAAAACCTCTCCCCTTTTAGCCTTTTTGTCTTTCTTATTTATGAAGATAAACTTGTTTCCTGATGGAAAGGGCACAAGACAGAATGTTTCTCTCCTTGGTTTGCAAGCAGTGTGATATTTCTGCTGGACACGTCTGAGTTATACAGAAGAATATTTCCACTTGATTCTTAGTCAGGGTAAAATATTAGAAATGCACAAGATTCAGATATCTCTCTTGTTTTACAGACAGACTCAACACAAAAGTGTTCCTGAGGAAAATGAGTATCTGAACATAGATACAACACAAGGAACAAAGGTTCTGACATCTCTAATATGTAAGGTTTTTCTTTTATATGTTCATTGTAGTCCTGCTAAGACTAACTTTCTTGTTAGTGGTGACTAGATGACAAAGGGAATTAATTACAGTAGCTGCCATTAAATGTCAAAGATTTAAAACTAGGTAATGTATTATAATTATAATGCATTATAATGTGCCAGAGATACTGAAATATTCTCTGTACTTAGGGTAAAAAATAAATGCAGTAGGTGATTCAATGCTGTTGGTAAGAGGTGACTTTTAATCTTGGTTTGTCTATATGGTTGAAAACAAATGTATTATTATAAAATACATGTTTTATAATGATCTATAGATAACGAATCTGAGTATTAAAATATTGTTTTTCTGTATATGTGACACTGGATGCAATGCAACAAAATCCAAATGTCAGTTCTGATTTCATGCTTAGTCAATACTCATTTTAAAAAGAAAGGAAGTTCACTCACAACAAGGAAAAATTATTTCTGAAGCTAAACTAGATTTTAGTCATTAGATGATTCCCATTTCCATTAAAGATTTTTTGAATATTGATAAAAATCACATAAACAAACTGTCATGTTTATTTACAGTCATTCATAGAAAATGTTAGTCGTACTTTTACATTCAAAAACATGAAATTTTGGTTGATTTAATGCCTTCTGTTCTCTTATGGTAGCCTGAACATGGTCATACAAGACAATATAGTAGCAATATCTCACTTTTAGTTTTTGATAGCATCTAATTCAGAAAAAAACATATTAGCTGATTTTTTTGTATTTTCTTTTTTTTGTATTTTCTTTTTTTTTTACCATAATCCGAAGGAAAAGCAGTGATATATATTTCAACCTTAAATAACAGTAGAATGACAAATTTAGGATTATTTCCCAGTTTTGTCCATGCCAGAGAAACTCTGCAAAACTCAGTGACACTAAACCTTTCATTTCCACTTTGCATAGGAGTTCACTAGCGCTGCCACAGAGCAAATGTGATTAAATACAGAATAAACACATCACAGAATAATGGTTGGAAAGAACCTCCTGGATCACCCAGTCCAACCATACCTACAAGAACAAAAAAATCTAAATACCCAACCATTAGAGAAAAACAACAAAAAAACCCCAACAAAACAAAAAAACCACACAAGCCACCTACTACATCCCTGTTCCTACAGGACAGTTGTTCTTCATGTAGAGAGTTCCCTTCATCTTTTTGTATCCTGAGTGGTAGAAGAATTTCTACAGAATTTCTATTTTCTTTTTTTTTTTTTAAATTATTTATTTTATTTATTATTTTCTATTTCTTTTTACGAATTTTATTGGTGTACTCACAGCAGGTAGTGCAAAGAAAGAAATGCCAAGGAGAGCAAATCCTGCAGAAAGCAACCTTCCAAGCCAGGTAAGAGGAGTTTTGTCTCCATAACCAATGGTGGTCAGTGTGATCTAAAAAAAATGAATGAACATCACAGTTTACTGTGAGATTTATTGCAGGTTATTTGCATTGTATGGAACAGCATTTCCACTAAATAATCCATGACACGTGAAATATATACCGCTATTTCTAAAAAAACCCCAAAATATAAACCAATTAACATTTAAACATTTTTTTTTATGACTGAGTAAAACTGAGAAAAATAATAAATGTGAGAAAAAATACCGAAATAAGGAAAAAATGTTTAAAAAACAATAAACCAGAAGGTCTTGGATCTCAAAGCTGAGGCAAATGATGTGAAACTATATGAGCTGGGCAGAAAAAATGTATTCTCTCCATGGATGTACAGTTATCTATTTTCTGTAGAAAAATATAACTGAATGTATTTGCACAACTACACAAATGTAAATTTGTGAGATCATATTGGAAAAATACAGTAGGAAGTTGAAGTTGATAGATGATAAAAAGTCAATGGAATAACAAGAAGCAGCTGCATTTTCTATGAGCACATCAGTACAATTTGAAGTGGATTATCTTCTGAGACACAACTCTAATCAAAAGATGGAAGGAACTTGAAGAAGTTCCTGGTCTTTTCCACTTCCTTATGACAAGTTTAGTTATGCCTACATCACTCTTGATATAAAGGTCCAAGGTCACTACACAGCAGCAGGTGCAGAGGTGTCAGAGGCTGTTGGACAATGTGAGAAGAGGTCAAAGACAGAGAGGACATGTGAACCCTAAACGTGGCATGTGTAACCAGAGGTTCAGCATACAGATGTTTCACCACCCCTGCTGTAGAGCACCAGTGCAGGTGATGGCTGAGTTTGGTACATATGGGAGGGCCCTTCACATGCAACTCATTGACTGCAGGCCATGCAGAAATGCAGTGCATAGGAAAATGTCCCTGGGATAATGGTGTGTGTTTGCTATTTAGGCAGCATATCTTCAAGGCAAAATATGATGGCTTCATGTCTGTGTGTGGCTGAGGGTCTTCCCTGACACACAGAAATATCAGAGAATGGTTAGGTCTGGAAGGGAGCACCAAAGGGCATCTAGTGCAGCCCCCTGCAGGGAGCAGGGACACCCTCAACTAGACCAGGCTGCTCAGAGCCTTGGCCAACCTCACCTGCAATAGCTCCAGGGATGGGGCCTCAACCACCTCCCTGGGGAGCCTGTGCCACTGAGCCACCACCCTCAAGGGAAACAACTTCTTCCTGAGATCCAGTCTAAATCTCCTCTGCTCTCATTTAAACCCATTACCCCTCGTCCTTTCACTGCAGGCCCTTGGAAACAGCCCCTCTGCAGCCTTCCTGCAGCCCCTTCAGGCACTGGCAGGTGCTCTAAGGTCTCCCCAGAGCCTTCTCTTCTCCAGGCTGAACAAGCCCAGCTCCTTCAGCCTGTCCCCACAGCAGAGCTGTTCCAGCCTCTGAGCATCTCTGTGGCCTCCTCTGGCCCTGCTCCAGCAGCTCCATGTCTCTCCTGTGCTGAGGGCTCCAGAGCTGGCTGCAATACTCCAGGGGAGGTCTGAGCAGAGCAGAGCAGAGGGGCAGAATCCCCTCTCTCCAGCTGCTGGCCCTCCAGGTTAGTCCTGGCCTGGGAAGCATGCCAGTGCCAGTCTTGGGGACTAGACTGGCAGGAGAAGGTCATGTCTCTACACTTCCTTCTTGGGTAGTTTGGACCCAGTTGGCAGCCTGGTGTGGGCAGCTGGAGGAGGTGTGGGAAGAGCAGAGGGTTTCCAGAGGCCGGGTGGGAGGCTGTGAGGCGCATGCTCAGGCAACAGCACACAATGTTAAAGGACAAAGATAGACAACAGTAGGATGAAAGCCAAGGACTCCAGGGCCTGTTATTAGCAGAGAACATGTGCATGGAGAATTATTTTACATCGTGTACCAAATGTGGGCAAGTTCAGGCTCAGCAAATATTCTGGCAGCAACGAATTCTTCAGGAAAATGCCTTCTAGAGACATTATTTTTCTTCCAGCTTCCTCAAAGTTCATTCCTAGGCAAGAGGGCCAAAGCAATTCTATTTAATGTCGGGGTCACCACGGGACAAAAGAAGGAAAGTCTTTTGGAAGTAATTAGATTTCAACTATTTAGGGCTCTGTAGATAGTAAACAGTGCTTTTAATTGCTCCCATTGTTGGGAATAAGTTGTGGGTGTAATTTACCCTGAGAAAGCCATAGTGACTAAAAAAGAGTGAGCTGAATTAAAGCTGCAGCTGAAATTTCTTGTGGATATCAAGTCTCAAGTTTTGTAATGCTAGCCTGGTCACAGACACACCACCCTGTGTGCTTGTTGGGTCTTGCTCTCATTCCATGTTAGTCTAGTTGGACTAGATGATCTTCTAGGTCCCTTTCAGCCCCTAATATCTGTGATTCTGTGATTCTGTGATTCACTTTCCTGCCCCATCCCTTCTTTCCAGCTTTTGTTGGACTGTTCTGAACTCAGGAAGGGGTTGTTTCTACTGTTTTGGTAAGCTGCATTAGGTTATGGAGGAACTTAACAAACTCCAGAGCCTGCACAAGACACTGAGTGGCTGAGATTGAACCATAAGAAGGAAAGGAAATGAGAATGAATCTCCTTTTGTGGCACAGGTGAGCCGATGCAACCACACTCTTGGGCTTGATTTGGTTTCCTTCATTTGCTGAAGAAGGTGTTCCCAGCTCTTCTCATCAGAGGGCAAGTGCAGAACAGTCTGAAGGTATTAAGACCCCCCAAGAGCAGGAAGGCACTTGAACAAATGAATCCCTGAACAGAAGTTCCTCAAAATTCATTTCCAGGTCAGTCATAGCAAAGCAGTTTGAAGCTCTGGAACAAGCCCAGTTTCTTGGCTTCTGCCCAGCTCCCTATCTCTGCCAGACACTGGAAAGTAGAGAGATATCTCCTGCTTGGGCTGATGAGAAGGAAACAGAACTGAGTGTCATCTGCATATTAATGATATTGCCACTGAACTGTCTTCCCAAGAAGGCAAAGATAAACTTGAACCTTCAGGATCTGACATCTGGGAGCAATCCAAAACCAGGAGCAGTCACACAGACTGTATCTTTGGAATTTATCCAAAGCAAATAGTAAGACCATATGAAATCCTTTCCCTCATACTTTTAGGTCCTGAGGACTTAATGGTACCAGCCTATGATTAAGAATATCAGTGGCTTATTGCACACTTGGAGCTGTTTTATCTCAGCATGGTCTTCACATGGGTATATAGGTGTCAGCACCATGCCAGATCATTTTACTCACCACTGAACAAATGGGTTTGATCTTCATATCATCACACAGCTAAGAGAATATTTTTCCATAACAACTTCAGGGTCAAATTCAGGAATAATCCTCTGAATCTTTGTTAGTGCTGCAAGCAAATGACTAAACCACTAGCCAGTCTCTGACTGGCATCATCTTGAGGTTAAATAAAACTACTGGATGTGAGACCAATGACAACATGAGAAAATTCCAGACGTCATTGATAATAATGTGAGCAGACTGAAGTTCAAACTGTCACTGTGAGGGAAAGCTGGATCCATGGGAGCATAAGGGAAAAGTGAAGTTCAAATGTGACTAAAGGACATCATATGGGACCTTATGGGGATTACAGTGTTGCAAGGACAATAGCATCTAGGTGATGAGAAGCATCATACAAGGCCAAGATTGAACAGCAAGCAGAATGATAAAATCTGTAGCAAACCTGTGAAGGCAACTAGGGACAGACTTTATTTGAGAGGAGACTTGGAAAGAGGCAGCAAAGGGGTGAAAAAGAGGATCAAGATACAGTAAAAGAATTATCAAGATGTGCAAAGCATGTCTTTCTGGGGATATCTGCTGAACAGCCCTGTGCCTGATCCCCACAGTCTAAAACAGGGCAATGAACCAGGCTTAGTAGAGTGTATTTGTGTAGGATTCATTTCACCCAACTGGAAAAATAAAATGCTTAGGTGTTTAGCATGACCTGAGCACTGCAATGTGCCCAATGAAAAGATTCATCCAGCAGGTAACTTGTTGTATCCTAAAATGTAGGACTTGGGCTTGCTTGAAAACAAATATCTGGGCCGTGTGAGATGCCCGAGGTCACCTGAACAGGGACCACCTACAGGATTGGTAGCAGATGCTCCAGCAGATCTCCTGTGGCATTGTATTGTCTTCAAGCAATTGAATCCCACTCCTACATGGCCAAATGAGCTTGGTGAGTCCTGTCTTCTGTATGAGATGCATGACACTGGTATCTGGAGTCAAGGCAGGCAGTGTCACCTGTGTAGACTCCAAACTCACAGTGATGATCAACTTCTGTTACATCTCATTGCTGGAGCTAATAAATATGCTGATAATAAGTGAGGTAATACAAAACTGAATGTCATTATATAACCTATGTGCCTTCAATTAGATGAGACAGGACTCAGGAGGCCCTCCCTCCTCTACTGTAGTATTTCTTTCTGATGTCATTTTATGTTCTGCTAGCAGTACTTACCTCTTGAATCTTCACCTGACATGAATAAACAGAAAAAAATGTAGTTTTCTCATGCTATCGTTACATTAAATGGGAAAAAAAAAAAGTCATCAATATTCACTCATTTGAGCTAAAAATGTGACAATATTATTCACTGTAATATGTTTTGTTCACCTAAAAGTCACTGTGGAGTGCCAGAGCTCTTCTGTATCCATCTGTAACTACTGGATACTACTAGAAAGTGAAGACTTATGAAGAGAAACTATTGAATGTGTAAGAGACAGGAATCTTAATTGCATTATGTTTGCAGGTAAAACTAATTAATGTACAAACTGAATGCCACTATAAGCAGTTCTAGCTGACCCTAGCAGTTCTCAGAAATCTATTCATGGTTTGGTTTCAAAATGCCTAGATTTCTGAATTGACCTTTTGTTCCCATCTAGTTTAGTTATTTTATTCCATTAAATGAATTTATCTTCTCTACCAAAGCAAGTTTTGAGCAGGAGCTCTTCCTATGCAGCAGACTGTGTTGTGCTGCTGTGTGAGGCAGCACTGTGGGGATCCCAACCACAAGAATATTCACAATACTCACATTAGCATGATTGTTGGAACTGCAGGTTGCACAGCAGAACATGCAATTGCAAATAAAATGGGGTATTTGGATGTAAATTAAGATGCCAAATCCTGCCTTTCATTTCAGTGTAAACCCATAGGCTTCAGAAATGGAGTCAGTGAAATGACCATAGCAGGCCATGGCCCTCAAATAATGTGGATTAATGACTGGGAATGCATGTTGGGTCTACTCCTGCAAGGGATGGACACACACACATAAGTGCCTCTAAAAGCTTGACATTTCAGGTGACTATTTGTGCAGCTTTTTCTTTCTTGTACCTCTGCCATTACAGACTTCAGTCTGGGTTTTGGTTGATACTCTGTGCTTTAGGTTAGAAAAACTTTTTTTCAAATAAATCAATGAGACTTAAGCATTGATTTCCTTTAGAATGCCACACAATCTGACCTTTTCAAAATCTGCATGTGGGTTAATCTGGCAGTAAAAACAACCATGACTAAGAAACACATTATGCATTTCCCACATACTGTTTTACATATTATAAGAAAAAACCCCAAACTATTATTTAATTGGCAAAGATAACAGGTAAGGGGGAACACTGATTTTCAGTAACTTTGTGCACTTAAGCACATAACAAAATTTAAATGTATTCATGCCACACACTAGGGAAAGAAGTAAAGGTATAGAAATAGACAATATAGATTGTTTTCAGGTTTTTGATTATCATATGTTGTTTTTCCTGCTGATGTCAAGAAAAAAGATTTCTATTTTCTCAGTGCACCACTTATCTGACCTATGAGTCACACGAGTCATACATTTTCACTTCATAATGTACAAAATATTTTAAGCACCACTTTATACAATGATTATTTCTTAGCAGGGTTTTTCCTTAAAAAATAGCAGTCAGCAGGTAGTGGAGAAGCAAATTCCAAAATCAAAATCTTGTTTCTGCTCCTAGAGCTGCTCAGGGGGAAGGATCTGGATCTAACATGAGCTTCAGGTAGATGTCAGACTGAGATGTGAGTTTGCTGGGACTTTACTGTTCCTTGTGCATCTATTTCCCTTCACCATTGCCTGCTGGCAGGTGGGTACAATCTCCAGCTTAGTCCAAACTCCCTGCATGTGCAGTGCTAAATCACAAATGGCTTTGCAGAGGGGTAGAGGGTGCTTCCTGGAGAATTTAATGCTTCACAACCACGTCAAGACAGGAAAGTTAGAAAGCTTCAAGACAAACCTTGGTTTTGAAGAAAAGTGAACACAAACTCCAGTGATGTGACTGAGGACAAAACCTTTTTGATGACAAAACCTTCTCTCATGGCTTTAGCCAATATGAATTTTAAATGTGTTTGGATTACAGGATAAAAATGTGTATTTTTTCAGAGATCTGCCTTGATGCTCTAAAGCAACAAGGTTCAGGAAAAATAGATCTCTATATTTGTAAATGCACATGTAAAACCTACTATGTCTGCCTTTTCCAAGCTTCCAATTTTGTGCACTCATAGCACAGAAATGCAATCTCTAGAGAAGAAATGTAAGAAATTATTAACCTTTAGAGTAACATATTTCAAATACACAATGTAACCCTACTAATAGGAAATGACCTTGACCTTTGCTCAGAAACAAAACCTATTAAAAATATTTCTCAAGGATTTAAAGCATTTGGAAGGTGCTTTTGCATAGTCCATCTATGCATGTTTTGAGCCTGCAGATACTCCTGAGTCCAGGTGAAGTCTTGCTGGCAGGAGGTCAAAGTGAGAAAGCTTCATTTCTGCATCCCTCTGATAAGGAAAGGTGTCAGAGGCTGGTTCAGTTCTTGCATGTATTCCAGGAAAACTAATGAGAGCTCTAGANGTTTGCAGGTAAAACTAATTAATGTACAAACTGAATGCCACTATAAGCAGTTCTAGCTGACCCTAGCAGTTCTCAGAAATCTATTCATGGTTTGGTTTCAAAATGCCTAGATTTCTGAATTGACCTTTTGTTCCCATCTAGTTTAGTTATTTTATTCCATTAAATGAATTTATCTTCTCTACCAAAGCAAGTTTTGAGCAGGAGCTCTTCCTATGCAGCAGACTGTGTTGTGCTGCTGTGTGAGGCAGCACTGTGGGGATCCCAACCACAAGAATATTCACAATACTCACATTAGCATGATTGTTGGAACTGCAGGTTGCACAGCAGAACATGCAATTGCAAATAAAATGGGGTATTTGGATGTAAATTAAGATGCCAAATCCTGCCTTTCATTTCAGTGTAAACCCATAGGCTTCAGAAATGGAGTCAGTGAAATGACCATAGCAGGCCATGGCCCTCAAATAATGTGGATTAATGACTGGGAATGCATGTTGGGTCTACTCCTGCAAGGGATGGACACACACACATAAGTGCCTCTAAAAGCTTGACATTTCAGGTGACTATTTGTGCAGCTTTTTCTTTCTTGTACCTCTGCCATTACAGACTTCAGTCTGGGTTTTGGTTGATACTCTGTGCTTTAGGTTAGAAAAACTTTTTTTCAAATAAATCAATGAGACTTAAGCATTGATTTCCTTTAGAATGCCACACAATCTGACCTTTTCAAAATCTGCATGTGGGTTAATCTGGCAGTGAAAACAACCATGACTAAGAAACACATTATGCATTTCCCACATACTGTTTTACATATTATAAGAAAAAACCCCAAACTATTATTTAATTGGCAAAGATAACAGGTAAGGGGGAACACTGATTTTCAGTAACTTTGTGCACTTAAGCACATAACAAAATTTAAATGTATTCATGCCACACACTAGGGAAAGAAGTAAAGGTATAGAAATAGACAATATAGATTGTTTTCAGGTTTTTGATTATCATATGTTGTTTTTCCTGCTGATGTCAAGAAAAAAGATTTCTATTTTCTCAGTGCACCACTTATCTGACCTATGAGTCACACGAGTCATACATTTTCACTTCATAATGTACAAAATATTTTAAGCACCACTTTATACAATGATTATTTCTTAGCAGGGTTTTTCCTTAAAAAATAGCAGTCAGCAGGTAGTGGAGAAGCAAATTCCAAAATCAAAATCTTGTTTCTGCTCCTAGAGCTGCTCAGGGGGAAGGATCTGGATCTAACATGAGCTTCAGGTAGATGTCAGACTGAGATGTGAGTTTGCTGGGACTTTACTGTTCCTTGTGCATCTATTTCCCTTCACCATTGCCTGCTGGCAGGTGGGTACAATCTCCAGCTTAGTCCAAACTCCCTGCATGTGCAGTGCTAAATCACAAATGGCTTTGCAGAGGGGTAGAGGGTGCTTCCTGGAGAATTTAATGCTTCACAACCACGTCAAGACAGGAAAGTTAGAAAGCTTCAAGACAAACCTTGGTTTTGAAGAAAAGTGAACACAAACTCCAGTGATGTGACTGAGGACAAAACCTTTTTGATGACAAAACCTTCTCTCATGGCTTTAGCCAATATGAATTTTAAATGTGTTTGGATTACAGGATAAAAATGTGTATTTTTTCAGAGATCTGCCTTGATGCTCTAAAGCAACAAGGTTCAGGAAAAATAGATCTCTATATTTGTAAATGCACATGTAAAACCTACTATGTCTGCCTTTTCCAAGCTTCCAATTTTGTGCACTCATAGCACAGAAATGCAATCTCTAGAGAAGAAATGTAAGAAATTATTAACCTTTAGAGTAACATATTTCAAATACACAATGTAACCCTACTAATAGGAAATGACCTTGACCTTTGCTCAGAAACAAAACCTATTAAAAATATTTCTCAAGGATTTAAAGCATTTGGAAGGTGCTTTTGCATAGTCCATCTATGCATGTTTTGAGCCTGCAGATACTCCTGAGTCCAGGTGAAGTCTTGCTGGCAGGAGGTCAAAGTGAGAAAGCTTCATTTCTGCATCCCTCTGATAAGGAAAGGTGTCAGAGGCTGGTTCAGTTCTTGCATGTATTCCAGGAAAACTAATGAGAGCTCTAGATTGTAGCACCATTAATGATCTCACAGGCATAATTTCACTACCCAGAAACTGTCAAGAGCTCATGACGTTTGTCCTACTGCATCAAAAGGAAAAGAAAAAGTAGTTTTACACTTCCTGGCAATAGCTCTGCCATAGCTTTGTTGGGGCATATTTCTTAAGCAGATTTTTTTCTCCCATATAGTGTAGGAGTCTAGCTCAATATAAGGCATTTTAAAGCAAAAACCACTACATACTATATCATTTAAAAGAAACTAAATTCAGACCTAGTTTTTCATTTTTATTTAGAGCTTATTTTATTTAAAGATGTAAGCATTCATATAATCCTCCCTTCAGAAAAGCAGTCAGGCACGTGCTTAGATCCCAGTTTTCAACAAAGTAAAACCAATTGGTTAGATAGTTAAGCACAAGCTCAACTAAATCAGGGATTTTACACCTGCAAAAATAACCCTTCTGAACCAAAATGGGAATATTTATTCTTCCTTGTTGTGCTCCAGGTACAGAGGAAGGAGGAACAAAATCGTTCTAAGGGCACTGATGATACTTTTCCCTTCACCACAAAGCTGGTGTAAGAATTCTTTTCCTCTTCCTTTCCTGACACTTGCTCTTCTTCCTGAATTGCAGGTTTCATCCCTCTGATTTGGTTCAAAGCAGATTTTGATGGGACTGTATAACAAACTGCATTACTGAAAGGATCTGGGTTAAAAAGTAAATTGCTTTCTTCTCTTCAAGGCTTAGTGGTCTGGTTTGCAGCAGAAACACATAAACAGCTGTTCTGCAGGATGGGATGAAATGAACTATGGATGTGCAAATTAATAGCTGGAGGAAGAAGCTTCTCAGATCAGTTTTCTGCCAGTGAAAACAATTTACTGAACACCACACTAAGTTATAATCCACAGCAGAGAAAATTCAGAGCACTCTAGCATACTGGTTAAAGAATGCATATGGTTTTTCTGTACTTACTGTGCCCCACCAGAGAGCATCTGCATATGTGGAGAATTGGTTATTTGCATCTTTTTCCACCAGATAAACCAGGAAAGATGAAAAGATGAGTACTAAAAATCCTATGTACCAGGCTGTGATTAATTCCTAGAGAAAAGAAACAAGAGATCAATATCCATTTGAAAGACTGAATGGAATGGCATTTCAAGGAAGATGTAATAAAAAGATCTATATACATTTTTGGCATTTGAGCAGGTAAAAGTCAAATGTTTCCCTGTGGATGCAAATTTTCTCTTAAAGTAGGCCAAATCCACTCCTATGTTTTGACACTTCAGTAGCTTCACCCATCTCAAGGACAGCATATTCTAAAAACATGCATGATTTTAGATGTATCATGATGCATCTATGCTAACACCCATTACTCCCATGGCTGCCCAGGGAGGTTGTGGAGTCTCCTGCTCTGGAGACATTCCAGCCCCACCGGGATCTGTTCCTGGGTGACTTGGTCTAGGTGCCCCTGCTCAGGCAAGGGGATTGGACTAGATGATCTTCTAGCTCCCTTCCAACCCCTAATATCTATGATATGATTCTATGATTACCACGTTACTTCAGAAAATTTTAGGTATTCTGCTCAAAACTGGTAAACGTTGGTTTCCTTGGCCTCTTGCTGACTCACATCAAGTGAAGATATCAAGCAGAAAAGAAATCAGCATCTAGGATTGCATACCTTGCTATGTGCATAAACTACTGAACCTAATAATTTCCAAGTGCCTCCTCTTCGGTCCATGCGCACCATACGAAGGATCTGTAGGAAACGAAGACTTCTCAGTGCTGATGTTGCAAAAATGTTACCCTGAGTTTTTGCAGAAACAACTGCTATTGAAGCGATGAGAACAATGATGTCTGAAAGAAATACATTACAGAAAACATTAATGTCCAAGTACCAGTAAGTTACATACACGTGTGCATGAGCTGAATGAGGGGACAAAAGGCTCCTGTGGTATCAGGTGGGAATCCAAAGTGCTGAGATTCCTGTTTGAGGTAGGGAGGTGAGGGCTGGTGTCAAACTACCTCGGGAGCATCCAGGGGCAAAACTGAAGGTAGTAATTTTAAAAACATATGGGTAAGAAGATCAGTGTTGAAGGAACCGTATGTAGGAGCTTTGAAGAGTGATACAGCAAACTGTACAAATCAGTAGGTGGAATAGAACTTTTTCCCTTTATATCTCTTCCCAAAGCAACTTTCCTATGAAAAAGTAAAAAAGAAAACAAAAGTGAGAAAAAAATAGAGCAGTTCCAGTGATGAAAGGTCAGTGGAACTGGACTTATAAGCAGACATTAGTTTCCTATGAGTAGAAATACTGTGAGGTTGAGGCACGTAGCTCCTGGCCACAGCTACTGTGATGCACCATCTCCTGGAAAGGAAGAAATAAAGTGCTGAGTACTCAGAAGCATTCTTCTAGCTGGCAGCCTGGAAAGTTTGTTGAAGCCCAACAAGTGTTAGGATTTATTTCTTCAGGTCACAGACTCAAAGTGTGAGAGTGAGTTTGTTTTCACAAAGGGAGAAATATAGCTGCATGTTTGCCCTGCCTGTGTAATCTTCCCTCAGTGACCGTTCACTGATCACTGCTGGCACTGGTGGACATTGTAGGCCAGGATGACCTTCTGCCTCTCTTATGCTCTGACATTTTAAAATGCTTTTGAATCACAGAATCACAGAGTGTGAGGGGTTGGAAAGGAGCTAGAAGATCATCTAGTCCAACCCCCCTGCCAGAGCAGGTGCACCTAGACCAAGTCACCCAGGAACAGATCCAGGTGGGTCTTAAGTGTCTCCAGAGCAGGAGACTCCACAACCTCCCTGGGCAGCCCCTGCCAGGCTCTGCCACCCTCACTGGGAACAAGTTTTTCCTTGTGTTTCCCCTCAACCTCTTGTGCTCCAACTGACTCCCATTGCCTCTTGTCCTGTCACTGGATGGCACTGAGCAGAGTCTGGCTCCATCCTCCCTACACTGCCCTGAACATCTTGACAGACACTGCTGAGCTCCCCCCTCAGTCTCCTCTTCTCCAGGCTAAAGAGCCCCAGCTCTCTCAGCCTCTCCTCAGCAGGGAGATCTCCACTCCCTTCAGCATCTTGGTGCCCTGTGCTGGACTCTCTCCAGTAGCTCTTTGTGTCATGGCCTGGCAATGACCTCTGCCATGTCCCTCAGCACTCATGGGTGTATCCTATTGAGGCCCATAGACTTGTGGATGTCCAGTTTGCTCAACTGGTCTCTAACCCAAGCCTCTTCAACTGAAGAAAAGCTTCCTTCCTCCAGAATTTCTCTGTGGTCTTGAAGGCCTGGGACTTTTGGTAGCTGCCTTAGTAGTAAAGACCAAGGGGAAGGTGGCATTCAGTAACTCAGCCTGCTCTCTGTCCTCAGTGCACTACATAGGTGGATTGTAGGTGGCTACTAAATACTTTGCTACCAAAATAGCTGTTTTTTCTTCTAGATGTAAATCCAACAAGTTCAGTGATCAAGAAGAGACAGAAGTAGATAAAGTATCCTGGGGTGTCTCTGCACAGTACAAGTCTCAAGAGCATGGCAACAGGGTGAGAATTCAGACAAGACAACTGACCAGGAAAAGTTAAAAGACATCAGAAATTCTAATTGAGATCAGAAAAATACCCAGAGTGGGATTCAGCTGCATGTAAAGTCATTTAAATTGAGGTGCATACAGATGAAGCAGGTGTCTAAACTCTCCATGCAGTGCAAGGAAATGGTGTCAATTTAGAGAGGTGCAGCTAATCCTCAGGCAGGCTTCTGCTGCCTGCTCAGCTGACTCTTGCACTGGACTTGATACAAAAAAGGCTTGATTCAGCTGCCCAAATTTATTTGTCCAGTGTCATTTGAGATGCCTTAAGATATATGAGACATCCCCTAGGCCTGGCAGCTATGCTCTCAGACCTGGGATGGGTGTGACCTTCAGGAGAAGTCAATGGAAAGCAGGGAATATCATGTAACAGGGAACACCTCCATGTACTCCACTGAACTAAACCCTAGATCTCGACCAACTACACTGGAAGTATAGACACACAGCACACACAGACCCAACTACAAGCAAAATTCTATATTTAGATGTGTGTATCTGGATCTGAGGCTCACATGGAGCATGCTGGAAAGCCTTGAGTAATACAGACTTTGTTGAAGAAAGAGTGTTCTTAGTAACTAACATGATGGAAAGGTTAGCTTGGCTTCTCACATGCTTGCTGAGCAGAGCAGCAAGTTAAAACCCATTTTTAATTAGTGGTGACTGGCTAGCAGCAAATCAGATGTTGTAAGAATTATTTGCAAGAGCACACACTAATTTTCCAGCAGTAATTCTTACAACTTAAAAAACAGTTAAGATCACCCAAATATTATGAAGGATGTATTTTGTCCAGAAATTATTCAAGTGATTTCTAGGGGTTTTGCTCATGCTCAACCACTCTCAATAGGACAATTTGTTATAAAAGCCAATAATGCTTAGTGATGTCCAATGATAGGAAAAGCAGCAATGGGTACAAGCTGGAACATAGAAGGTTCCATGTAAACATAAGGAGAAACCTCATGGTGAGGGTGACAGACACTGGAATGGGCTGCCCAGGAAAGTTTTGGAGTCTCCTCTTCTGGAGCCATTTAAAACCCACCTGGATGAGTTCCTTTGTGACCTAATCTAGGTGACCCTGCTCTGACAGGGCAGTTGGACTAGGTGATCATAACCTTTCAATGCCCATTCCAACTCCTACCATTCTGTGATTCTGTGTGATTTGCCCTTTTTGCTCTTATTTCTTCCCCTTCCAGGAGCTCTGACAACTTTCCTTATAATTTGGAGTTTCCTGGAGGTCTCCACTGCAAAAAATTCAAATTATTTCAGTTTTGCCAGCACTGCACAGCATCTGCCCTGTGCTGCTGGAATCCCTTTGCCCTGCTGAATGAGGATCTCTGGTCCTCTCTGAGCTTCAGAGGCAGGGAAGGCAGCAGGCACATTATTTCAGCAGAGTTTAACTTGCCAGGAACAGGTGTAAGATAAATCAAAACCCTTCTTGGAGTGAAACCAGAGTCCAACAAGAAGTTTGTAACAGTTGAAAGTCACTTCTAAATATGTCAAACTTGTTTGATTTTCTTATTTAAGAATACTCTGGAAAAAAAAAAAGAAGAGTTATGTACATTTTAATCCTCTCACTGCCACATTTTTATCCAACATGTATCTCTGGTGACATTTGCCCTCTTTTAAGCAAGAGAGCAAAATACTCTTCTGAACTTCCTTTCATATTCCACTTGAATGTAGCTTGGTGGTATTTCTGTATTTTAAGAAACTTTAGAAAACTTTTATCATTATTTTCCTCTTTATCTTTCTGTGACAAAACTGAGAAATCAGAAAGAAGTAAATAGCAACATTTCAACTAATTTAATGGGGACTCAAATCATCATAATGGATTGGTTAACTTCTAATGAGTTTTTCAGCGCAAATTACCTGCTGTGAACTTTTGGAATGTTGTGAGGTTTTACATTGTTCAAAGGTATTATGCTAATGGACCCAGTTACACAGGTAAAAGTGCAAACACAGAAGATTTACTTGGATACTGCATTAACATTCTTAAACCTTGATGTACCATTTGAACCTCTAAAATTAAAGAAACAGTGTTAGAATGATGTTAGGAAATGTAATCAAGGCCAGTCTTTCACCTGCTCAAAGATCATGTACATGTTCAAATGAGTACACAAACTTGCATTATCTTTTTCATATTCTTTAAAATCTTAGTGCAAAAGAAGATGTTGGTGAGAGCTTTTCCTGTTATCTGTATTTAATACTCATGTGTTGGACATCCTTTCCCTCTAAATAAAAATGACACTATGAGCAGGTTAAATGAATCTGGTATTATTTTTCCCTCAGATTTTATCTGAATACAAAATGACCACTATTAAATTATTTAGGACCATCACTGTATCATCCAAATGCTGTTTGCTATAAATTCACAGAAAATGCTCCGAGTTGACACATCCTTGTTAAGAATATGCAGTAAAGTGAGATGGCTGTCAGTGACAGTGTCTGCTCTGGCTACACAACAGTACAGAGAGGCAATGAGTAGGACACATCTGCCCCCAGATAGAGCAGAAAAACATCTCTATAATGTGGTTTATCTGACCTGTGGCTCTATTAACTCTCAAAGGACATTAATGGTGACCATATGACCAAATTTAGGCTACCCTTAGGCTGTCCTTCTAAGGTCTAATTTTGGGCTAGAGTAGTTATCTGGGACCCAGAAAAAAAGACACAGCTTGTGGTGGTCATTTCTTATATATGGTTCTCAGGACAGTTAATTATTCTGAATTTCAAAGTTACTCATTAAACAACCAGCACTCTGCTTCTGTGGTGTTACAGAGCTCCTGGGCTCCATGATTGACTAAGAGCACCAAGGGTGCTTTGACATTGTGTCTGTCTGCCTACTAGGGCTCAGGTTATACATTTTATTTATTTAAATTTATTTTTTAAACTAACACCTCAAAGCAGAATAAACGCCTATTCTTCTTTTCATGTTTTAGTAACTCAACTACTTTGCCTTATTATTTAATCAGTGTCATCAAGTGTATCCCCCCACTCACTTGTTGAGGAGTTTAAATAGGTTTTTTCATTCTCACTTGTTGAGGAGTTTAAATAGGTTTCAATTCAGACTTACAAGAACAGCTACATAGAAATAAAGAACACCTTTCTATTCAGAGCTTCTAGGAGATGTGAGTGTTGGAAGGGAGGGAATGACCAGTGGTCTACAGGGTCCATTCTTCAAACTGGCAAGCTATCATAAATGAGGTCCATCAGGGATTGGCATTAGGGCCAATGCTGTTTAATTATTTTCCTAAGTGATCTGGATGATGGTTTGAAGTGTACCAAACTTGGTGCCAATCTGAGTGGGCAAGTGGAAACTTAATAAGGGAGAACCACCCTGTAGGAAGCCCTGGACAGGCTGGAAGAGTGGCCCAGCAAGAACCTTATGAAGTTCAACAAAGACAAGTGTAAGGTCTTTCACCTGGGAAAACATAATCCAGGTGTGCAGCACAGACTAGGATCTACTTGGCTGCAGAGTGTGGGAAGGGAGATGGGGATTCCTGGTGGAAAACAAGCTCCATGAGTGAGCAGTGTGCTGCAGTGGCAAAGAAGGCTGGGTTGCATCGAGGGCATCACCAGCAGAGATAAAGAAGTCATTATCCTTTATCTCAGTGCTTGTCAAGGTACACCTGGAATACTGTGTTCAGTTTTGGTCTCCACTAGACAAAAAAGACATGGACAGGCTGCAGAGGGTCCAGAGAAAGGTCACAAAGATCAACACTGGAATAAATTCCTCGGGCAAGTGGAGGAGTCCCCAGCATTGGACACTTTGAAGACTGAGCTGGGTGCTGGGCATCTAGCACTAGACTGTGCTTTTGCCAAGAAAGGCTGGGACAGATGATCCTTGAAGTCTCTTCCAACCTAGTGTGTTATGATTCTAGGACTATGATTTTTGTTTTTCAAATATATCTTTATTTATCAGTCCTTCCAGTCGCGTCATTGTGTTCATTACCCATCTCCTAAGTCCCTTCACTTTGTCAACAATGTTCTCCACATCTAGATGACTGGGATCAGAGGCTATTATCTAATAAGTATGTGAAAATAAGGTTGCTCTTTTTCAGATTCCTAAAAGAAAAGGTCTGTTTATATAAACTTTTCTGTAGCAGAAGCAGCCTTTTTGCACAGCTAGTAACATATTTGGCATTGATTTATTTTATGCTTCTGTGGCTAGCTGAAAAAAAAAAAAAAAAAAAAAAAGAAAAAGACATTAATAGAGTTTAAGGCTTCTGAATACCCTAATATAGAGGTATTCAGAGAGGGAAATAATTGTATCATTATTCCTTGAGCACTTGTTGAGAAAGGTCATAGAACAGAAAAGGTCATTTCATCATGACTGGTTACAAAAGTGCTTTTAGCTTCAGACAAGAGATTAACCACTTCCTCTGCTGGTTCAAGAGGGCAAAGAATAAAAATTATGATTAGAGCATGCTGCAATAGTTAATTTGAAAAGAGGCAAATTGTAATGTTTTTACCAGGTGGCAGTTCCTTTGCTCTGTAAATAGTCCCCTTGCTATGAAATCAGTGGGATATTTCACATAGTTATGGCAGAAAAATCTGGTCTAATATGGGCTGAACTTCCAGTGACCTTGCCTAAGTATTTACCCCAGAAACAAGAATTTTTAATATTTTTATCTTTAAAATGTTCAGAATCTTAACTGAATTATTTCTTAAGCATGAAACCTGTATATACATCTCTGAACAGAGAGATATGTGTTATTATATTTAGAAAGATGATAATGTTCCCATATTTTGTAAATTATCCATTGGAAAAAGCAGTACCATTTATTGATAAGGTACAATTCAGTATGTGCAAAACTGCTGAAATCTGCAAGCTGGATTTTTAGAGACTATTCTGGAGACGTAGAGTCGTTTGAGGTGACCTGAAGTCACCCTCTGAAATGCTCAAGCATTATTTTCTGCCTGTAAAATACCACACTTTAATGTCACCCATTGAATTCTATCACCTGAACAACTCTAGCATATTTTGGGAGAGGCAGGAAGCTGAGTTCTGCACCTCCCACAAAAAGCTGAGCAGTTTTACAGCAATAATGCCTCATTTTTTTACAGAGGAAATAATCCCAAACACCACCATCAACAATAAAAAACCCCCTAAGCAATATGAGATAACCTGAGTCTTGCATATACTAAATATAATGGTGCTGAGGATCCTGAGTCCTGGCAAAAATTTGCTTTTGGCTGTGTTTGAACACAGCTTTTCTTTCTGCTCAGGGATTGGATCCCTCTGCTCAGATGCCAGGCAGGTTATGATTAATCATCACCTACTAGTAAAAGTAATTGGCAGGATATCTTCAGGAAATTCTTGGGATGGATGACGCTGTTTGATTTTTGCAGATGTTGTTGTCACTCCAGCCAAAAGATCTTTGTGTTTGGAAATATATCACTCTCTGGATGGAAACCATCTTAATTGTCATGACAGGCAAAACAAGTTGGTGATTTCGCTTCCTTTCGTAATCTTTTTTCCAGAGGAAAAACAAGCTGGTATTTTTAGAAGTCGGAAAGTGAAATCGTTTTGTGTATCGAGATAATTTGCAGAGATAAACACAGGTGAGTGTGAAAATTGACTTTTATTGCTGTTGAAAAACAGGAAGATAGGGATGTATAGCAGTGGCACATAGAAGAGAAAGTAGCTCCACAAAAATCTTTAATACTGTCTAGGTACTGATGAGAAAATAAAAGAAATCCAGAGGTTACTACTATTCTATAGATATTTTTTTTGCTTCAAACAATGGAAAAGGGCTACTTTAGTCACAGACTTCAATTCTAAGAAGTCTGCTAAAACTGATCTGTGCATAGAAGCTTGGATTTTTCTTACTCATCACCTGAGTAATACTCCAGTGAAGAGATAAAAGAGATTAACCATCTTGAACCTTGAACCTTTCATTCCATCTATAGTTTTCATTTGCAATGTGCTGCAATCATCCCAGTAAGCAAAATATTTTAATGTAAAATGAAAGTGACCTGGAAATACAGACTTTTTTCTATGTTGTATGTTAATTTTTATACCCAGAGGGTCTATTTAGAAAAACACCTCACCAACAATTAAAGCTATCTTTATAGGAAAGGGAAAATGGTAGGCATTAAAATGATTTAAACTAAGTTAAATAAGAGTGTAAAATATGCCTATAAATTATATAAAAACTCTCTAATGTGTAATAATGAAATAATATATAATATGAAATACATATATATTTATACTGTACAAGCACTACTGTGTGGTGCTTAGTTGCCAGCTGGCATTAAACCATGACACAATATAAAATACATTTTAAACACATGTTTCATGCATTTTCAGTGCCACAAAAAACAAACTCTGCATTAAACTGGTTAATTAAAGCTTCAGGAGACCAATTCAAAGGTTTTATAGTGGCAAACCCTGAGGATTAGCTACGTAGAGCATCATGTCCTGACGTGGATGGGTGTCAATGGAAGGAGCCAATCTCTTTTCTGCACTGCCCAATAACAGGACAAAGAAAAATGAGTATAACCTTCAGCATAGAAGGTTCCACCTCAACATGAGGAGAAAGCACAGTGAGGGTGCCAGAGCACTGGCACAGGCTGCCCAGAGAGGTTGTGGAGTCTCCTCTGGAGACTCTGGAGACAGTGAGAATGTCCCCTTGGCTGAGGTTGGTGACAACAGCTGAAACACGAGCTGGTGGCAGCTCAGTTTACTCCTCCCTGGCACATGGAGCAGGGTGAATAGACACGTATGTCCCTGGCACTGACCCCAGCACACACACACACACACACACACTGCACAAACCAAGTCACCTAAAACTGAATTCATGCACCCTCCTGATAAACATTTGGTTTTTAAGCTGGTTCCGTGATTAGCGTGTTTCTCCAGCGTAACCTAATGAAAAAAATTAGCTTAAGATTTCTTGCCCCAATGACAGAAAGGAGCCATAAACTCTTTCTACATCAAGGAGAACTTTCCCGTTACCTCTGTCTGTGAATACTCCAAGAAGCACCAGTAAACCCTTTTGTAGGCCTTCACTAAACCTTGAGTAAAGTTCTTTACCATACAATGCAATCGTATGTTGCCCTCAAACAACATGAAACAAAACTGTAGCAAATCAAAGACACTTATTAGTAAAGCGAATCAAATACAAAATAATTGGATTCAGTAGGTCAAACAATTTTTGAAACAAAGAAGGAATATTTTAAAAAAGTCAATATTGGATATTTTTTAGATGTGAGAACTAAATATTCCCTTCTGAAACGCCAGGCTAAGGAAGATAGGTCAGATATTTGTCTTGTCATTTGTAAAATTAAGATTAATGAGATCCATCCCTAAGAATGGATCAGTCAATATTACTCATTAATAAGCCAATGTATTAAAATGTTGTTCCTGTGTAAAAGTAGAACATTTTCAGGCCATGATGACAAATATATAAAAATAATGCTGTATTCCTTTTTGTTGTAGATAGATTTATCTGTGGGCTAAGAATCACAGTAGCTCAACAAATACTGAATTCTAAATTGTAATTCCAGTTACCATTTTAAAAATTCAGTCCTGATAAGGAATTACCACATTAATGGGAATGCGGTAACCCATCAGTGTCTATCAATATGTTCAGGGCAGTGTAGGGAGGATGGAGCCAGACTCTGCTCAGGGTCATCCAGTGACAGGACAAGAGGCAATGGGAGTCAGTTGGAGCACAAGAGGTTGAGGGGAAACACAAGGAAAAACTTGTTCCCAGTGAGGGTGGAAGAGCCTGGCAGGGGCTGCCCAGGGAGGTTGTGGAGTCTCCTGCTCTGGAGACATTCCAGAACCTCCTGGATCTGTTCCTGGGTGACTTGGTCTAGGTGCCCCTGCTCTGGCAGGGGAGTTGGACTAGATGATCTTCTAGCTCCCTTCCAACCCCTGACATTCTCTGATTCAGTGGGAACATTTAACCTGTATTTGTATTGTTAGCAATTAAAGTTCTTGGACCTGTTGAGTACACACTGTTTAGAAGGACTGAATAAGGCCTCAGCAAACATACTTACATTATTAACAATGTCTCAATAAATCTTAAAAATTTAAGGGCCTCCTGAAAGTTGAGATGAAGTTTGAGTGCAAGCCTTTAATGGATTTATACCCTATTAGTTTTTTCCAATAACTGTCTTTAACATTATTAATATGTACCTGCAGAAGGAATAAAACATTATTTATTCAGTAAGAGTTTTCTTTGGCTTTAAGACGGGTTGACAGAAACACATTTTAAACAAACAGTATTTTAGACCCAGTGTTCACCAGCCCAATTTTTGTCCAAAGAAACAAACCATGAGTAACAGATGCTGATCCTTCCCATAAACCTTCACTTATGCTGCTGAGTAACTTTTGTGTGCCTTACACTCTCTGGGAAAAGAAGGTTTGCTACTCGCTTCATTATGTCTGAGGCTTTTTGCTGGATGATAGAACTTAGTGAAAAAGGATATTGTTGTGGAGAGAAAAAAAAAAGGAAGATTTCTGTGGAGAAAGGCAGAAGGATGGATAGCCAGACACCCATGTATCTGATGAATAACGAGGCTCATTAGATCAGACTGTAAGAAAACCACAAAGTTATCAGCAAGAAAAAAACCCCACAAAACAACAACCAAGATCTATATGCATAACAAGACGTGTATAGAGAAAGAGCTGAATAATTTAGGAATGGTTAGTCAGAAGACAAGTATGAGATGGCAGATAAAGGTATGCAAACGAGCAGAAGATAAGGTCTTTTGGATGCCTCTTATTTACCCTTCCTTAGAAATGTGAGATCAAAAGACCTTTTAAATCTGATAAAAAGAAATACAACATGCAATTAACTTGTAAAATTCATTGCTGTGGGATATAAAGGAATAAGCAGGGAAAATTAAAGACAAGATTGGATGTTTCTCCCTGAATTACTGGAATTAGATTGTTCAGGGGAAATCCTGTGCAAGTCAGCTACTGATTATCAGTGGCTGAAAAAAATATATTGTGTGATTGGCTATTTGGGCTACAGGTATGAACACCTTTTTCAGATGTATCTGGCACTAGTCAGCATGTAAAGACACCAAGCAGGGCTCCTACACTCTCCAGCCCAGCAGGAAAGGCAGTGCTGTCTCTGTTCTGTGTCCTTGTAACCACCCAGATGGGAATCTCTAGGTGGGAGCCTGCACTGTCATGGCTTTTTCAATTATACTTGAAAATCTCAAGGAGGGGCAGGCTGGCTGGAAGTGCCCATCTAATACATTCCCAGGTTGCAGATAAGGTTGCAGATATTTAGGTGATCCTGCTCAGGCAGGGGGGTTGGACTAGATGATCTTCTAGGTCCCTTCCAACCCCTAATATCTGTGAATCTGTGAATACAGTGTAGGTGATGCAGTGGAAAGTCCAAGAAATATGTGGGAACAGAAAAATTCAGGGTGTGAAGGTGGAAGTAGATGGGCAAAAACTGAGAAGTCAATATGCTGAAAAGAGGAGAGGAAAGCATGTCTCTGAGGGAGAAGGAAAGTCTGTGTGTAGATAGAGGGAAGAGTCAGGATTAATAACCTGCTCTCAGATTGATGGTTTGGGGGAAAGAGCAAGTATCCAGTATTTAGCTGAGCTATAAATGCAGGTGTTGAAGGAAGGAACATGGGTCTCTTAGGGTTGGTTCAAAGAGATAAATTCCTACCTTAAGTTTTCTGAACTGTCCTCCACAGTGATATGCCTGTCCCTGCTGCCTGCAACCAAAACTTTTCTTTCTAACTAACACAACTTCTTTTGGATGTCTCCACAGTCAGCTGGAGTGCCCCCTGAGAGTGTTTCTGTGAATGGTTTACTGAAAAGATACAGAGTCAGAGATTTCCAGCCACGCTTTTCTCTCAGCTAGGTCTGGTGGCCACATTCCTTAGCTCTTCTAGTGGCAGCAACATCAGCTGTCAGCAGAAAGGTCAGCTTTTGAGAGTTATCAGCACAAGCTTAGAGGTAAAAAATGTCATTTTTCTTTAAGAGGAGACTACATGTTATGGGAACCTGCTGCTCAAGTGCTAGGGAAGGGAGGAAATTCAAATGTGCAAAACATGCCCAATTTGCCATCTAGAAAAATGCAAATATTAAACGAGCTAGAAATACTGTAACTCAGTGTTGTTACATGGTCAAATCCTTCCTAATTGCTCTATTTAACACCACAGCTGTAAAAAGGAGGAATTAAAAAACTCTGCTTTTTCTCTTGTACACAAGTTTTTTTTCTAATTGTTGGAGTGTAACCATTTGAGACATGATCATAAAAATAGAGATTTCCTGCAGTTCCCACTGGACTGTTGTGCCCATCAGCCAATTCAGCAGTGCTGGTGACAACATGCAGTTCTCTGAAGGGATGTCAAAGAGTGAAAACACCTGTGGAAACTGAATTTCTTCAAGCTTTATGGCAGGGGGGTTGGACTAGATGATCTTCTAGGTCCCTTCCAACCCCTAATATCTATGATTCTATGATTCTATGACTATTAAGCTCGTTGCAAAGCTGGATGAAGACACCTGGCAATCAATTTGATTATAATGAACAGTGGGCAAAGCTTGTGTCTTAAACTGCCACTTAATAAAGTGGAGCAGATAGCAGAAAACTGCATTTGAAGAAATAAATACTATCTCTAAAGCAAGTGAAAATGCCTTTGTTTCTACATGACATTGCAGCCAAGCAAAAAGAAACCACTGCTTTTAACTGACTGCACCTTCAACCCTTTTCCTGGAGACCTCACTCATGTACAGGTGACCTGAGCAGGAACAAACCAGTCACAATATTCAGCAGGCATAAGAGTGACAATTATGAACTGAAAGCACCAAGAAGATGGAAATATACACTGCAAATAGAAGCTATCAGCATGTTGGAGCCTGCAGGGTGAATGTAAAAGGAACAGAGTGATCTGTGCATAAGGATTAGTAAAAGTGTAATTATTACAGGAAAAAACAAAAGAAGCAAATGAGACAGTTGTCCACAATACAACAGCTAGGGTGATCACTCTGGAGAATGGACATTAAGTAGAATTTCTTTATTGAAAGGAAGGTCAAACAGTGGGACTGGCTTCCTGTAGAGGTGATCCATGCCCCAAAGCAGTCAGTGATTAAGAGGCATTCAGACAACACCCTTAATAGCATGCTTTAATTTTTGGTCAGCCCTGAATAAAGTACTTTTTGGTCAGGCAGTTAGATTAGATAATTGGTGTAGATCCCTTCTGACAAAAATATTCTATTCTATTCTATTCTATTCTATTCTATTCTATTCTATTCTATTCTATTCTATTCTATTCTATTCTATTCTATTCTATTCTATTCTATTCTAT
>VYZU01052856.1:87336-118359 GCA_013401355.1 Ceyx cyanopectus | reverse complement strand
GGGGAGGTCTCAGATGGCCGCCACTTCTTCTGCCCCACCACAAAATGGCCGCCGCTTCCCCTGCCCCACTACAAATGGCTGCCACTTCTTCTGCCCCACCACAAGAGTCACAGCTTAGTCATATGAGGGGAGACTGAAGGAGCTGGGGAAGTTCAGCCTGGAGGAGACTCAGGGGGGCCTCATCACTCTCTACAGCTGCCTGAAAGGAGGCTGTGGGCAGCTGGACTCTATTCCCAGGAAACCAGTGACAGGATGAGAGGCCATGGCCTGAAGTTGCACCAGCAAGAGGTTTAGGTTGGACATTAGGAAGCAGTTCCTCATGGAGAGGGTCATTAGACACTGGAATGGGCTGCCCAGGGAGGTGGTGGAGTCACTGTCCCTGGAAGTGTTTAAGGAAAGACTGGATGTGGCACTGAGTGCCATGGGCTAGCCCATGTGGTGGTGATAGGTGACCAAGCCTGGACTTGCTGATCTCAGAGGTCTTTTCCAGCCTCAGTAATTCTGTGATTCTGTGACTTGCTCTCCTCTGCTTCATCAGTGGCCACTGCATATGGGTGCTGCTCTGCAGCCAGTGGGCAGGATTCGTGCAGCATAGAGAAGCAACACAAGACTTAAGAGTATGCACAGTGTTTGACAGCCCATGAGGGCAAACCACAGTGATTTAATATCACAGCTAGCTCAAGTCTGGCATTGGTATTGCTCCAGTGCAAACTGATTCCCTCCCACCATTGAAATCAAATAAATAAAATTAACAAAATTAAGGAAAACCCATTTTATCCTGCCTGACACCCCAGGTGCTAAGTATCTTGGCCTGGCAGTTCTCAGTGTGACCTTTGCAGGTTGTTTTCCATCAGCTCTTTAGTGTTGTGCTGGTTCTCACATCAGTGAGCCCTGGTGGGGGAGGTTTCCCTACTCAGGTTGGCCCTGACAAAGGCAAGAGCAACTTTGAACCTGCCCTATCAGTGACCTTGGACCTAATCAGAGGGACCACCCTCAACTCTGCAGGCGAGGTAAGTTAAATTACATGCTGCTGAATTGTCCTAATACAGCCAACGTTTTGGGAAGCAGTTGTAATAATGATAAAAAAGCCCCAGTGTAATGGATACCATCATAACTCCATAACTACAGTTTGGGATTTGAAAATGACAAATATGTGTTTAACTAAGGCTAACCAGAAAGTACTAGATGGTGCTTAAGCTGTGGTCAGCTGTCTAGTACTTAGGAATTAGAAAAGAATGTTTTTTTTCTGTTCCAAAGTGGAAAAATTGCTGTATGTTCGTGCATATTGAGCTGGTGACCATTTGTCCAGCTCCACCAGGAAGCATCAGGTTGTCTGTGGTATCAGCAGATGATAAAATACTTTGTAAGACTCTACAAAGCAAAAGGGAAGATTGACTCTCTTAGCCTCTGACTTATGATGTGCTTCACCTCTTTAGATTTAGACCCCTCATTTGCAGTTGCTAAACTTCATAGCTTGTTTTTTGTTGTTGATGGGTTTTGTTGGTTGGTTTTGGTTTTGTTTTGGGGTTTTTTTATCAGTCCCCATCAGTTAACAGGTCATGGTAAACTTTGCTTATTTTTTTTTAGTACCAGTGAGTTTCATTTTGTTTTGAATTATCCATGTGAGGCTCTTTTTTAGTTATATTTCTTCACCTCATACAGGCAACTCTGTTCTTTGCAGCTTGTGTACCTTTGGCTGCTAACGCCTCTGAGTGTTTATGGTTACAATCCCTTTTTACTCCTGCCCTAAGTGTCACACCTCACCTTGTATTCCACCTCCTCTCCTTAAATTCTCAGACATGGAACAGCTGGGAACATGGAAAGAGACTCTGTGAAGAAGTTTACGTGGCATGAGACAAGCAGAGAGATGCAGGAAAACATCTCATTTAGCAAGCCAAGGAGCAGGCTTTAATGAAGTGTGGAAATGAGGGCTTTCCTGAGCTCCTCCCAGCTAAAGGTAATAGTGAAGTTGTCAGTGGTTCAGGCTTGGCTTTGTTTTTGATGCCTGGCCAGGCACAGAGAGCTGATTGATAGGTGTGGGTGGATGAAAAGATTGCTGTCATTGGAGGGCATTGATAAAATTACACTATTTTTTTTCTTAAACCCACAAGATTTCCCAGCTTTGCATCCAAGCATCTTAACCAAGACAGAGTTAGGAGCTGAAGCAGAGCTCAATGCCTAGGCTAGAGGTGGGCTAGCCTGTGCAGCAGCAGGACTCTGGACAGGAGGTACAAGCAAGGAACAAGATACCTCCCCTTTGAGACAGGGTGAGAGAGCTGAGGTTGTTTGGCCTGGAGGAGAAGGTTTTGGGGACACTTTATAGAAGTTTTCCAGTACTGAAAGGGGGGGCTACAGGAAAGATGGGGAGGGACTCCTTGTCAGGGAGTATAGAAGAGTCCTTGTATTTTTGTTTCCTTACCAAAACAAAAGCCTGATGTTTCCAAGCACGAAGCTGTGGCAAATCCAAGTGACTGAGATGATGAGTTCCAGAAGAGGAGGTGAATGTGCCACAGAGGAGCAAGTGATGTGCCCTCTTTTTCCAACAAAAAAATCTAAATTTGCAGTTTTCTGATATTAAAGCTTGGATTTCTGTCTGGCATGCTCTCAGGCTGCTGAGCAAGTGCTCCCCAGTTCCCAGATGAGATGGTCTTGCTGTCAAAAAGGCAACTTTTTCTGTCTCCAAGCACATCTACAAAAATACAGGAGATGAGAAACCTTTGAAACCCAGCTGCCTGCAAATGCTCAGCCAACTAGGGATGTGTCTGGCTTCAGCATGGACCCACTACATCTTCTTAAGCAGGTAGAATTTAGGTGCACATCTGTTACAGGTGAAACCTTCAGATCTCACCAAGGCTCTTTGGTATTGAATCATCCTAAGTCTTCATCACCAAGTGCACTAGAAGCTTAAATCTCTGCCCTGGAGTATGCCCTGAAGTGTCAATCTGACTCCAAAATACACTTCTTGAGAAAGATTGAAGGTATCCTATCTAGCTGCAGCAGCACAGAACTGTGACAACAATAGTGTGGTTACTTTAGCTTAAGTGATTATATTTTGAAATGGGAATAATGAACTCAGTGAAGAGCTGGATAAAGCTTTGTGGTGACTTTAATTACCCATTTAAATCCAGAAGTGGCATTGCAGAAAGATAACACTGTATTTGATGTCCAAATTCTTCTTCCTTAAAGGCTTTTCCATGTCTTGAGGTGCTTGTTTTTAAGTTGTGATAAGATTTGGGATGCTGGTTTGGATGGGCTAGGTTCAATGTTTCAGCAATATCAGGATTTTTCTTTAGCTTTCACATTATGTTGATACATAAAATGTAAGATGCCAAAGGAGTGACTTTAAAACCATAATAGATGCTCTTTTTAGGTGTACAAAAGAAGCAGGGCAGTGTGTTTAAGAGCTGTCTGTGAAGAGTCACTGAGTTTGGCTGCTACACTGCAGTACTGCTCTAATGAGGAGTTTGTCTTGAGCACAAAGTTTAGCTAATGACAGAGATGTCACTAAAAGCTCAGAAAGCATCAGAATGTCAAAACAATTCAAGGAACAAAGCTTCCCTTTCTCCTCTGAAGAGTTTAATCCAGAGGCTAGTATATTTAGTTCATGAAAGGGTTGGAAAATCTGATACATGCAGACAGATACAGACATGTGTAGGATACATAAAGTCATTACCTGTGGGCATAAGGATTATAATCCAAACATACTGATGTTTGTCCTTGCAAAGGTGAGAGTGTCAAGACTGAAGCACTGTGTTCTATACCATCAGGTAATGAAAAAGTTGCTTTTTTTGGCCCTTGATAACACACAGGGCAAACTTACTTATCCATTCCAGCTCCTACAGCACAACCACCAACAGGTATCTCAGCAGACCTCAGTCATCTGTCATGATGCTGCACATCTGTGGTCAGGCACCTAAATTGCTCCTCTCAATGCTGGAGTCTGTGTTCAGGAGAGAATTGTGGCCAGACAATAGTGGATTTTCACCACTGGAAAGACCAACACACTGTGGAAGGAAGAGAAAAATGCTAAGAGATTACATAGGAATTGCCTGACTAAAATGCTCCCAGCTGTGCATGGGAGCAGGGAGTTCTGTTCCTGCTAGCAGGAAAGTAAAATGCCCACTTTGGTAGCTGGGGGAGACCCAATTTGTAAAGTTCAAATCTGAATTTGTCCCAAAGCCCAGGGTCAAAGGAGGTAAGATAGCTTCTGCTGCAGAGACAGAATCAGGCTGGACTGGCAGACAGTGAGCTGAAGCTTTTAACCACCAGCTTCTCATCTCTTGGAGCTGTGTTGGGAGCACTGGGGCTCTGTTAAGACAGTAAGAGCAGATTAAAATAAATAGGCTGAGAGGACAGAACTGCTGAGCAGCAGATATCAGTTTTGCTCTTAGAGTTGCAGGGGTGACAGAGCTCTGAGGGCTGCCTTCCCAGTGAGGAAAATTGATTTATGTCAGAACTTCACCTGCCTCTCACTGATAGATGGCTGCTGCTTTTGGTCCTTGCAAAACAGCTCTGCACAAGAACTTAGGTGCACTGAGTGGTCCAAAGGTCAAGCAGCTTGAGCATGGGAAAATATTTGTGAATGAGGTCCAAAAAAAAAACCACTGAAAGAGCTGATTTCTGGCTCCAAGATTAGTCTTCATTTAGCGACCGAGAATTTATTGCTGCCCAAACCAGCATTATCAGCTTTCTGTCAGCAACAATCATCAGGATTTCCTTCCCCAATCAACGTGAGCTGTGACCTCATCCTTGCAAAGGTGAAACCCTGACAGGGATTAAAGGCTAATAGAGAGAAATGAGGTAGCAGGGCTAAACAAAGAGGAGATTGTTACACCCCAGCAGCAGCCAACTCGGGGCAGGATGCTGCAGCTGAAACATGAACCACCAAAAGGGGAGGAACAGAGAATTTCTTAAGAAGAGCCTGAGCCACTCTGGGTCTCTCTGTCATCCAGTGGAGAAGGAAGGCAGGCTGCCATCCTTGCCATCAGAGAGTTTTGAAGTGGGATTAGCATAGCCTTGTGGTTTGTCAAGTGTTTAATTGCAATTCTGCAGGGACGAGGGCTGAAAGACACTGGAAACCAATTTAACAATCATGCCTATCATTATCTACACCAAATTGCTCCCGTGCACATAGAATATTTAGCAGTCTGAAACAGATATGCTGAGTCTGGGGGCAAGGTTTAGAACATGAAAAGTGATGAAAGGCAAATACATGTCTGATATTCATCAAAGCAATTGAATCCATGGCTGAAGAGTGAAAAAACATAAAAAGGATTTTATGGTGTTGATCTGTGAGTTATTAATTTTTTTTTCACTCACCCCTTCACTTTCTGGAACCAACAAGTAAGGATATTTATTCTGGGGAGGGGATTCTCATCTCTTAAAGGTCACTCTTGGCTACTGCAATGTCTTTTCATCTTGAAGCTCACCACAGACTTGATGCAAGTGCCAGGGAAAACCGTATGAATGATTCCCACTGGGCTCTGGATCATTCTCTCTGGCAGTCTCCAATGTTTTTTTTCCAGTAAAGGTAGAGTTGTGCTGTTGTCCACACCCAGGTGTTTTGAAAGTTCATGGCATCCAGTGTTTCAAATGTCTTCAGCCCACAAATACAGGGTGGTACCTCCTTCTCTTCCTCCTCCCCATCCTATGTGCTGAGCTGCCTTTCAAATGGACCAGATAATGAGAAGCCTTCAGAAACTACTCAGATTAAAATTATCTCCAACCTAATGAATTTTTGGGAAGGAATCAGTGCATCTTTGAAGCCTTTGAGGTGCTTTATTCTTTTATTTTAAATATACATATATATATATATATATTTGTCAGCCACAGCTACAAGTCTAAGTCTTTCTCTAGTAAAGAGGCAATCTGGTTGATCTGCAGCTCCCAAAAGGTGGAGCTGCAGGAACAGCCTTCAGCTGCCCTTGACATGTTTTTAAGATGGCTCCAACAATTAAAGTCACATGCAGATAATCCCTATCCCAGAGGGAAGCATTAAGATGCAAGGCTCTTACCCATGGAGGGAAGCCAGGCTGAAATTTGGTTTTTAATGATAAAAGCATGCAGCAGAGTTTGAGGAGTGGGAAAAGTCAGTGGCTCTTCTGGGGTGAGTCCTGNGCAGGGACGAGGGCTGAAAGACACTGGAAACCAATTTAACAATCATGCCTATCATTATCTACACCAAATTGCTCCCGTGCACATAGAATATTTAGCAGTCTGAAACAGATATGCTGAGTCTGGGGGCAAGGTTTAGAACATGAAAAGTGATGAAAGGCAAATACATGTCTGATATTCATCAAAGCAATTGAATCCATGGCTGAAGAGTGAAAAAACATAAAAAGGATTTTATGGTGTTGATCTGTGAGTTATTAATTTTTTTTTCACTCACCCCTTCACTTTCTGGAACCAACAAGTAAGGATATTTATTCTGGGGAGGGGATTCTCATCTCTTAAAGGTCACTCTTGGCTACTGCAATGTCTTTTCATCTTGAAGCTCACCACAGACTTGATGCAAGTGCCAGGGAAAACCGTATGAATGATTCCCACTGGGCTCTGGATCATTCTCTCTGGCAGTCTCCAATGTTTTTTTTCCAGTAAAGGTAGAGTTGTGCTGTTGTCCACACCCAGGTGTTTTGAAAGTTCATGGCATCCAGTGTTTCAAATGTCTTCAGCCCACAAATACAGGGTGGTACCTCCTTCTCTTCCTCCTCCCCATCCTATGTGCTGAGCTGCCTTTCAAATGGACCAGATAATGAGAAGCCTTCAGAAACTACTCAGATTAAAATTATCTCCAACCTAATGAATTTTTGGGAAGGAATCAGTGCATCTTTGAAGCCTTTGAGGTGCTTTATTCTTTTATTTTAAATATACATATATATATATATATATTTGTCAGCCACAGCTACAAGTCTAAGTCTTTCTCTAGTAAAGAGGCAATCTGGTTGATCTGCAGCTCCCAAAAGGTGGAGCTGCAGGAACAGCCTTCAGCTGCCCTTGACATGTTTTTAAGATGGCTCCAACAATTAAAGTCACATGCAGATAATCCCTATCCCAGAGGGAAGCATTAAGATGCAAGGCTCTTACCCATGGAGGGAAGCCAGGCTGAAATTTGGTTTTTAATGATAAAAGCATGCAGCAGAGTTTGAGGAGTGGGAAAAGTCAGTGGCTCTTCTGGGGTGAGTCCTGTTCTTGTGGCATGGCTGAAACTTTTGAGACCATTAAAGTATTTAATTGTATAAAAATAATAGAAATATTAGGATTTAACAACACTATGGCTTGAGTTCTGTTTTTTTGATGCTGTTGGACTAAGAAATATGAAGCCTACTGGGGTGGAGGTGTGGAGTCCTGCAGCAAAACCTAGAGCTATCCAACACTGAAAGGTAAGAGGCAGGCTTTAGATTTGTGACACAACAGTTTTCAGAGAGGAAAAACCATCCTGCTGAACTGAAGGGGAAATTAAGTAGGCACAATGTATTTATCTCACTTGGAATCAGGCCAGGCAACCAGACTGGGATCTTTATTCTCCATGAAAACTGCATGGATTTATGCCATTAATAATTCATTAATTGGTATGGTCTCTTTTGTTTTCAATTTAATTTTTAGTGACCTCCAAACAAAGGCATCTTTTTTCTTTTTTGTTTTGTTTTTTTTTTTATTCCCATCATCAGTTGTGATCAAATACTCATCAAGATCTCCACTTTCTTGCAAAGTTTTTCTGCTTATTTTATTCATGCTATTTCTGCTTCGTGGATGACCAGATATCCAGGTGCAAACAAACTAAAATGAAAGAGATTTCAGGATCTCAGCCTATTTATGTGTCAGGTTTGAATGTTTTTACCAATGTCTGGGTAAACAAACCAACAAGCAGGTTGGCTTAATTTATTTATGTTATTGTATTTATTTTGATGTTGTTTTTCCTCTTTACTCTTGTTGAGAACAAATGATCTACCTCCCTAGCTTGCTGTGAAGTCCTCTTAGCAAGTTTCTTAAGTGTGAAAGACAAGTAGGATGGAGCTTTTAAGGGAGATTATTGGACAGAGTGTCTGTAAAGGTTGAAATGTAACTGGAAAAAGAAGTATTTTTAAGAGTTTTGGCTTGAGGAAGGAAGTGGGAAGCTGCTGTCAGCTCCCCTCTTTGTTCTCCAGAGGTCAGTGAGTGATGAGAAGGGATTATGCAGCAAGTCAATAATGTTGAGTAATGAGCTTTGAAGCTTCTGAAGCTTTAAGCTTGTGTTCTTCTGCATCAGGCTGAATAAATCTCCTTAATTAAGAGAAATATCAACTGGGCTACCTGCCCAGAGTCACCTGCCCTGTCACACTTAGCAGGAAGGCTGGCCATGCTGGTTATGATGCTCTGCCTCTCTCTCATTCCTACAGGTCCCCACCTCCTCTCTTGCTTTGAGTGCCCATGGTGGACCAGGTGCCCCTGCTCAGGCAGGGGGGTTGGACTAGATGATCTTCTAGCTCCCTTCCAACCCCTAATATCTGTGAATCTGTGAATCTGTGACTGCCATTGGGAACTAAGGGAAACACCACAAATGCAACGTGGCAAAAGCAGAAGTGACATCAGGTAATCAGTCCAGACCAATGTGTGGCCAGCACAAACACTTGCAGCACGGGAGGCACGAGGGGTTGCAGGACACCAGCAGCCAAGAGCAGGCAGAAGGAAGGAGGGTGAAGAGTCCTGGAGGCTGTTTCCAGCCTTCCTGCTGGATCAGCCCTGTGTACCAGCTCCACTGGGTGACTGCAGACCCCAAACAACAGAGGGGGAGGGAACCCCTGGGGCAAAGCAGGGCTGCTGCTTTGAGTGCTCAGCCCCAGTATCCATCTGCAGATGCAGCTGGCTCACCTCCCCAAGCTGAATCATCCTCAAAGCTGCCAGCACAGGAGGGAGGCCAGACAGTTGCAAGGCAGAAGATTTAACTCATCTTTGGCTTCAGAGAGGTACAGTCTCCCACAGTGTTTACTGCTTTTCTCCCCACTCCCATCCTTGGTCTAGCTGCCAGGGAATGCCATGGGGCAGAAGTGGGGCCATGAGGCTCGTGGCAACCTCTTCTTGATGTTTGCCATTTCTCCCAGGGCACAAGTATGCCTCAGTTAGTGATGCCTCAGTGTACCAGAGCTTCATTGCTCTTGTTTGAAGGAATAGGTGAGAGGCCAGACTGTTGAGACTGAAAATGTTCTTTAAAATGATTTCTTAGGCTCTTTTGAGGCACACGTGGGTACAGGAGTAAAGCAGCCCAGCTCATTAAGACTGTGAGCAATGTTAAATGGTGAACACAGTGGCTGAATGTGCCATGGTGTTCAAATCCCAGCTCTCATTAATGGGATGGAACAGGGGAAGAAGATAAAATGGCCCATTCATGACAAAAACAGTCATTATTTCTTTCTTTACAAACAATGGGAGAAAAAGGGGAAAGTGCTCTCATGAGAACCTTTATGAATTTCCTTAAGAGGGTGTACTTCAGGTGGAGAAACAGCTAAATTCTGTGAGATATTGGAGTTGCCAAGGTAACAATGCAGCATTTTGAATGCAAAAGCAAATAGATATATAAGCCCAAAGTAAATCATTAATGTGCATCACTATTTTTGAGACTGGCTCGAGTGACATATATTATAGTCCCTCTTTATTTAATATTTCAAAAGTGTTCTTTGATTTAAAAGCAAACACTCAAGCCTCTTTTCAGACAATTATGCTCCTTTTTCTACACAGCACTCTGAGAAGAGACTGGTTATTGATGCCACCTAACAGAACAAACACACAGACTTGATGGGAGTCAAACAGAAGAGAGGGGCCTTTTGGTACATCAAGAAACTTAAATGCAAGCCTTGTTTTGAGGTTGCTAATCATCCCAAGACTGCTCAATTTCTTGCAAACTTGCACTGGCAAGAAGAACACCTTCAGCCTCAACAGTCTGGCCTCTCAGGTATTTCATTAATCAAAAGCAATGAAGCTCTGCTCTGGCACACTGGTATTATACTGGGGCATCACTGAGCTGGACATAACAACTATCTAAGCAATTATCTTCTTATTCATACCCTGTTTTCCTTGTTTAATACAAGTAATTCACTCCAGGATGCCTGTTCATGATGAGTAACTTCTGGAGTAGGTTGAACAGTCCATTGAGGAGATTTCTGACACAATCATGATTCAGCCTGGACAGGTACTGAACCTTTAGTTGGTTGCTAATAATTATGAATTATCATTTTCCCCCCAGGATCCAACCATTCTTCCAACATCTCTTCCTGTTTTCATGGCTATTTATTTATTTTTTATTTTATTTTACTATTTATTCATTACTATTATATATAGTGACTTACTCAAAAGCTTGTGCCACATATTTAGCAGTGCTAAGACATGGCCATTTAAAAATGCTACTGAAATGGAATAGAGCTGGAGGTATTGAACAGAGGTTTATTGCCCAGAAGAAAAAAAAAGAATACACTGCATGCTTAATATTGTGGAAGGGAATTAAACTATGAATTGTAGCTAGAAAATCCTTGTAACTACTTTCATTAGCCCAGCAGAAAAACACCAACACAACTCTTCTCTGATAGGAATAATGTTAAATCTGTGGCAATTTCTTCAATGCTGGAGTTTTTACAGTTCATATTGCATATGAATGATTAATTATCATTAAATAATTAAGCTGTTAATTGTAGTGGTGTTTCCTCTCAGGATTCTTTCTGAAAGCTCCTATTTGCTGTACATTATTTGTGTCCCTTCTGTTGTGACACCTGACAGTGAGTTTAAGCAGCTTCTGCTTGCAGATCTGAAGGAAAACATGGGTATATAAGAACTCCCCTGGTTTCTGCAGCACTGCTGCTGGTCTAACAAATCAAACCTTTGCTTGGAAATCTCACCTCTTTTAGACCATTCCAGCCACAATAAACTCCTGCCACCTTGGGATGCAGAGGACAGCCCACTACTGGAAGTAAGTGGCTCCACTACTGGGAGTGACTCCCCTGCAGAAGTGCCACCAGGGACACATTTCTTCCCTGGGGCTTCCCACTGCCCATGCCATGAAAGGTGCATTTCTAGGGGTGATGGTTGGCAGCTGCATGGCCAGGGCTCTGCATGGGGAGAAGGGGAACTCTGCTGACCTTCCCTGGGAAGCTCCCAGACGGGTGATGGTGCCACATCACTGCTGACAGTTCCCTGAGCAGATTCCTTCCATGGGTAATTAGCCTTCACCAAGCATGAATGGACTAGTTTTCTATCAAGAGCCTGAATTTTAGCTGACAAATTAGACAGATTCCCCGAGGCCAGAGTTATGCAGCTTTGCCAGTCTCACAGAAACTGTGATTTATAACAGATTCCTCTGGAGAGGCACTCCTTGCTTCAGGAATGAAGGTGCACACCATGCTCAGGCTCTCTGCCTAATGTGATGGTCTTACAAACCTTTGTCCTCTGCTAGGAAAAAACTGACTCTGCTACCTGCTTTTGATTGATCAAGTGACTCCTCTTTTTGTCCCACTGAGCCTGACAGTCTGGATTCACCAGTCAGGTGTTTTAGGAGGTTGTTAGTCTGGAAAATTATACCAGCTGTAGCTGGATGAAATTTCTACCTGGGAAAACAACTGATTTTGTCTGAGGTATGTCTCTATTTCCATGATGTTGGCATAAACCAGAACAGACACTGCAGCCCACAGAGTTCAGGCTCTTTCCCTTGCATTAAAATGAGAAATACCTCATCCTGCACATCCCCCTTCACTGGGGAGCTGAATTCACAGCCAGGGGCATGATGAGCCTGCTATGCCCACTCACCCTGCAGGCAAGGATGGGTAGAAGGCAAAAACTGAGTCTAGCAGACACAAATGCCATATTCTGCTTTATTCCCCTTCTCATTCTGCCTCTGAACCAGACCACATGGAAAGGAAGATAAAGATGTTTTCCCAAGACTAATGGCAAGACCCAAGTGTGTTAAGGCTTTGAAATGAAAAGGCAATAAAATACCTTCACATCCACAAATCTGAAATCTTCTGATGTTACTTAAATAGATATATTTATTCCCTTTTTTTTTTTTTAGATTGCATGTTTCTTTTAAATGAATATAAAGCTGTTGTAGGACAATTCTAAGAAAATCACGTCTGAGATTTTTAACTAGATCTTAATGAGCTCCATGGTATTATATCCAAACTATAATGGTAATATATCCAAACAAAAAATATATCCATGGTAATATATCCAAACACCACAATTTTCACTGTCCTTTTCTCATGATTAGTAAAAAAAAAATCTGGAGACCTGAATATTCAACCCTTTATTTCTCAGTTCTGTATCTGTCAAACAGCTCTCTATATAATTTGGATATATTTTGTCCTTTGAGAGAGACAAAAATGTATGTGGCAACTTCTGAGTTACCAATAGCATCTTCTGAGACATTTTTTTCTTCAGCTGCCATAAGATTGGTTTTGATAAATGCTCTGCAACCAAGTTTTGTAGGTATTTGTTTTTTAAGACCTAGGATAAAAATCCCAGTCTGTTGCCATTCTCATCTGCTGACATAGCATTGTAAGTACAGAAAACCTTCTAAAGTCTTGGGTTGAAGTGATTAAGTGATTTATTTCTGTGTAGGCTGAATGAAATGCTGCAAATCTACCCATCATCTGTGATTTTAGTTTACAATGGAGATTCGTAGATTCATTAATGAAATTATTTTGTATTTCACAAATAGAAGCAACAAATTAAATGAGCATCTGCAGCAAATAACATGAACTTGGTGTAGGCATTCAGAGATGATTTTGAGTTCTGCTGATCATTATTTAACCTCCACTAGGTGTCAGCCTGTTGACAGCTGCAGGGGTTTAATTCTGATTTCATAGCAAGGAGGCTGGTCAGGATCACAGCTCAAATTCTTTGCTTCTCATCACCAGCACTAACTCAAAACAGGAGATACTAAGAGTCACTGTATTTTTTTTTCTTGTTCTTTGCTCTTTTAGCCCCTGTCTTTTCCCCCTGGCAAATTTCTCAGCATTGACAGGGTCCACCAAGTGCTGATAAATAGAAGCATCACTGAGAAATGTGGGATTCCCTGTGGGCATTTCCCTTGGCTCATCCATTCACAAGGGGCTGGGCTTGACATTTCTGCTTGGGAGGACCACTTCACTTGTGAGTTTCTTGAAGATCTTGAGTGAATGCCTTTTTTATCCAGGTGCTGAGGAGCTTTTTTGGTTCTGTTCCTTAGTAGGCATATTTATTTCTCTTTCTAGGAAGAAGTAATTCCAGACAATTCTCACCACTCCAGTAGTATCTTTTTAAGACAGTGGGAGGAACCAGGCTGGACTGCAGGCTTAGGGGATGAATTAAATTTCCCAAGCAGCAGAATCAAGTTATTTCCAGGACCACACAAAGGATTTGGGAGGATTTTGCTCACAGATGCTAACTGGTGGCTTCTGCAGCCCCAAAAAGGTAAGTTTCTCACGTGCAGCTCTGCAGACATGATGCAAGCCCAGCACATCAGGTTTAATATGTGTGTGGAGGGTGAGTTCAACCTCAAATATTTCACATACCTCATATATTTAATATATTTTTTGTTTATAGTTCACATATTCAACTGCTTGAACTTGCTGTCCTGTGACATAGAGTTACTCCATGGGTGCACAAAAGCCTGGTGAGCTCAGTATAGAGCACAGAAGGGATTTATGTGCACTTATTTAGCAGCAACTTCTTTGGATGCTCAGTTTTTCAGGCTGCTGAAGTCCAGAAAAACTGTTGCTGCTATCAAAACACAGGAAAAGCCAAGATTTTCACATGAGAGATGAGATCCAATTCTATTTGTATGGGAAATCCATATTATATGGCACAACTTTCAAACTTAGCTCTGCTTGTGGGAGCATTTTCACGTGGGAGTCTAGGACTTAAAATAACACTAGATAATTGAAAAGGTCACAAGAAGAGGCTTCTAACTGCACATTCTCACCTTCACAAGGTTCCTTAAGAGTCCTCCTTTCCCAGAAAACATTAAAATGCTCCTGAGTTCTTTCAGATACCCTGTCTCTATGCAGCATCTGGGCATGCCTGTCCATAAACCTGCTGCTTACTGCCACCTTCCAACAGCTCTCCTTTCTTCTTCAGTGCCACCATGAGTGCCAAAGGCAGTGAGATGTCCTTCCTTGCTTTATGTATTGCCCCAGGCACCCCTGCCCTTTCCTACATTAACTGCAGTAGCCTCACTTTTTTCCCTGCTGTGGCTTTAAATTATGTTATTGTCACAAAAGAGGAGAAATCAGTGACTTTGAAAATGTTTATTTACCTCTGTGTGCAGGAAAAAGAAAAATATCATATAAAGGTCTGATAAAGCCCCTCTACAGTCACCTCCTTAGTTGTCCCAGTCCACACTTAGCCTGGCTCTCCCAAAGGCAAGAATGCCACTCCCCATGTGCTGAGTCCTGACAGCATATGTTGTATGAGAACAGAGAAGAGCTCCTCATGCCTTTTTTGATTGCTTTGCATCCATAAACAGGTGCAAACACACATGCAGCCATGCACAAGCTGAACTGGGCATGCATTGCTGTGTGCTGCAGACTAAAGGGATGCTGGTGTACTCATCAGACACTGGGCTTTTAAGCTGGTGATCCCTCTGTGTGATGCTGCTCCTGCAACACAGGAGTCAGTATGGATTTTGATGCTGGGTTCCTCCCACTTCTGGTCATTAAATGCCAAACATGGGATTTAATGTCAAAACCCATAATAAGGAGACTCTATCCATAAGAAATTTCTGAAAAGGAGGAGGTCTGGATAAGGTTTTTGCTTTGCTTGTGGCCTTTCAGCATGGCAATTGCTTCTTGTCACAACTACAAACCAACTGGGAGAGAAGAGGTTGATGTGGTGAGGGAGGGAGCCAGGGGAAGGGCAGGCAGAGAAAGGCAGGATCTTCAGAGGATGTCCAGCCTGTTTTCATCCAAGTTCAGGTGGGCCAGGAGAGGCAGCAGCTGGGAACTGCATGGAAGGTGCAGGCAGAGCCATGGTTGGGATGGGGAAAGCCAGGAGGTGGTAAAATAGCACGAGCTTTTCCTCTGGCCTTGGAGGCAGCTATTGCCAAGAGAAAACCTAATGGCAAGCAAAGAAAAACAAATGACCCTCCCCTGGATGTTTTCTGCCTGATACTGTTTAAAACCAGAGCATTAGAGAAATGCAGAGACAAGAAGCCAGGGCTGGATGTAGCCCTCACACTTCCAGGGCTGTATTCCATGGATTCCACTGGTGTGTGACACATTCTCTGTGTCCCTTACACAGAAAAGCTGCATTTCTTGCCATACCACTCCAATCCCCTGTGTTCAATTCTACAGAATAGATATCCATTTGTCCATGCATGAGGTGAAATTCATGTACCATGAAGTTCCCCAGGCTATGAAAGAACTAGACCTTGGGTACCAGATATCCTAAGTGGCATGTCTCTGATCTAAATCAGGAAGGAGTGTGTCCTTCCCTCTATCCAGGTGGAGAGATTTCTTTCTCATGAAGAATTAAATTAATCTTTATTATTACATAACAAAGGAGTGAAACATACATCTCAGTATCAAATGCAACTGCTCTTTTATGGTCCTTGAACACGTGGGTAACATCTCATCTGAAGCCAAATAACCTCTTGAGTTGTTAGCTTGGGACTCCACTAGATATTCTTGGGATTAAACCAGTCTGCAGCATCCATTTTTTTGCACTGCTCTTCAATACCTCAAAAATATGTCAACTCTGTTTTGTGTCCCATCTCTTGTTGTTAAGATGGTGCTCGCTCCTCTCAGATGTGATTTTCCTCATCTTAAGCTAGGTTTAAAGAATTCCTGGGCCAGTTACTCTCATTTGCCTGGTTTAAGCAGGAGCCTGAGGACTGGCACACGGGTCCAGTGTGCTTCACAGCCTGGGGGATCTGCCCTGAGGTTCACTGCTCAGCAACAAAGGCTTATCAAAAGCATTTTCCCAAGTGCATCATCAATTTCACTGGATCCCATTAAATACTACACCAAAAAGAAAAGCTTTGGTCTACAGCTTCAAAGCTTTGTGGCCCAAGTCCTACTTAATCTAACACAGGCCCAAAAGAAGAGACAGAAAACTAATATTGATGCCGGAAATAGAACATGCTGCAGGATTTGCTTCTTTAGCATCAAGTAACTTTTTCCAGAGCCCAAATTTTGCCTTCCATTGGAAGTCACCTCCAATAAAAACAGGCCATTCTGATCAGAATGAATGATCAGAAACCATTTGAAACGTGAGGAATTCAAAGACTTTGACATGCCAGCATTTGCTAAAACAGGGCAAACATTTCCCTACAGTGTCAGCTTGGTTGGGTCTTAAAGTGTTTAAAGCCTGTGCTCACAGAATCAGGCACATGAGATGAGCTCACAATAGAACATCTGTGAGTAATCTCACAAAAACTTCCAAATTCTAGAATTGATATTCCTGACACCCTGCAAAACTCCCTTATAAGAAGCTTTTAAAGTATTGCCTTGTAATAAAGGTGGTTTCCAGTGTGTTGTTGAGAATGAATGAAAGCATGGAAACACTGAGACGAGGAAAACCAAAACCTCTGTCACTGCTAAAGGCAGGGAAAAAAAACAATCATGAAAAGAGATCATACATAGAGGTAAAACTGTTTTCCTCAAGGACCCATGAGTAATAATAATACTGATTGTGGTATCACAAGGGGGATGAGGAAGGGTGTGAATGGGGAGAAATTAAACACGGGTGGCTTTTCTGCTGGAGGTGCTGCTTTCAGGTTCATGCAGGGAAATTCAGTTTAGCTTTCTGTCCATGGGAAGCTTGATTTGTTTTTCCACTCGATGTGTCTATCACCTTTAACAGGGGGAGATGCTTATTTGACCCATTTAAAGGCGCGCAGAGCGGCCCAGGGGCAGACTGGGGGTCTGCTGCGCACAGCCAGCCTTCGTCCCCTCCTTGGGGGAGGCCTCAGCTCCCAAGGCGGTAAAAGGCGGCGGCCATTTCTGCCGCGGGCCCGGGCCGGGTGCAAAAGGCCGCGGGTGCCGAAGGCCGCGGGTGCCGGGCCGCCGCCATTTCCGCGCTATGCGGGGGCGGAGCCGGAGCGGGGAGCCGGGAGCTGAGGCTGGTGTCCGTGCTGGCCATGGCAGCGGAGGCGTCGCCGGCGTCCGAGTCCCGCTTGGAAAGCGTGCGGGCGCTGTCGGCCTTGTTCCGGGAGGCGCAGTGCAGGTACCGGGAGGAGGAGCCGCCCGGGGCCACGTGGGTCGGGGGAGGGAGCTCTGGCTGCGGGCATCGGCGGTGCTGCCGGGGCCTCCGAGGGAGGTGCTGCCCCTCGGAGTGTCGGCTGCGGGGCGGCGGTTCCTCAGCGCTGGCAGAGGGGCGGGTGGTGCCGTCGGCTCCGCTGTGACATCTCCGCCTCGACCCTGCGGCTGTTTGTGCGGGGCGTGCGGGTGGGCAGCTGTGCTCGGCTGGGCTGTAGCCGTGGGAGTGGCCGCTGTGCTGCAGAAAAGCCCCGGTGAGCCCCTGGAGCAGCTAGAATCGGGCAGGCTGTGGCCTTGGAGGCCGTGGGTCAGAGCTGGTCGTTGTGGCAGGAGCTGTGGTGGCTCCAGTGGAAGGAGAGGTTTGATGGAGAGAAAGCAGCTGCCCGTGAGGTTGGGGTCACCTCTGCGGTGCCATGTGGTTGACTGGCAAGGCTGGGCATGCAGAGGGTCAGCTGGGCTTACAGCAATGGCTTGCAGCCCTGCTGGGAGGTGGGAAGAAACTCAGGTTGGTGTGAAGCTTGTGCTGTGTCCTTCTCCTAACAGCTAGCTGAAGGTTCTTACATGTAACAGCAAATAAACCTGTTAGTTTAGCATAAAATGATGTGCTGATGCTTTCTCTGACACACTTTTTACCCATCATCCCAAAACCTCTGTCACTATGTTGGGCAGAGATGTAGATATTCCCCCAAACAGCCAAGTTCTGTGTGTACTGTGGGCTGAAAGAGACACTAATTGCCCTTGCAGCAGGACAAAGCTGTGGTGTTGGTTTAGGTCATAGGGTGCACTTGGTGTAAGTACCTAAAATACAGAGTAGAAGTTTAAAGTTGGATCGTTCACACAATTCCTGATTAATTTCATTATTTTTGTAGCTCTGGCCTTTTGACCAGGGTTGTATTAACATTTTTAACTTATTTTTTTTATTTAAAATAATTACAGCTGCTGTTCATTTGGGTAACTTCTGCTTGCCCACTTAGGCTCTTCTGTTGTGGGAGGAGAGTTTTCTGCCCTGAAGGATCTGGCCTGAGCACATTCTTTTTGGTTTATAGTGTGGAAGAGAGATACTTGGAATTGTGTCTCTCCCCAGGGATGCATAAAAATCCCTGTTTGCTTCCACATGCCCAGTGAGGACATTTCCCTGTGTACCTCACACTTGCTCTGCTAGGACACACAAAAGTTTCACCTTTGCCTTTTACTTTGTCTTTTCCTGGAAATGTTTGCACTCTTAGATTTCTTTTAAACTTCTAATCTAATATTAAAAGTTGTGACAATACCCAGTATGCTTGTGATCCAGATTCTTGACAGACTTCTGCTGCATAACTTTAATGAGAGTAGAAACTTTTCCTGGGCTAAGTCCTTTTGCTGGTAGAGTCACAAGAATGTACACAAAAGTACTTGCAGTTTTTAACAAGGTTTGGTTTTGCTAATTTCACATCACTGACTATTGTGTGGTAGTGTTTTTACTGACCACTGATTCCTGTATTTTGCAGTTCAGCCAGGAGATGAGCAGGTTGATGTGATAGTCCAAGATGTGACACGTACCTACAAGAACAAAAAACCTAAATACACACAAGCCCCCTCCCTGCTTCCCCTAGAACATGTCCTGAAGCACCATGGCAACTTGAACATCTTAATTTCTTAAACCCCTCCAGGGATGGTGATTCCACCCCCTCCCTGGGCAGCCTGTTCCAGTGCACAACCACTCTCTCAGTGAAGAATTTCTCCCTAATATCCAATCTAAACCTCTCTTTATGCAACTTGAGGCCTTCTTTCTACTTGAAAGGTTTTGTATACTCTGGACAGTTAAAGATTGCTGCAGAAACATTTTGGTTTACAGTAAGAAGTGTAATTTTCATAATAAAAGCTTAAGAGCAGTGGTGAGGGGATTATTGTTGTGGTGGGTTTTTTTCTTTTTGTTCACTAGCAATGTATTTATTTCAGAGAAACAGCAGAAGAAAGTGTCTTTTGGGATCTTCTGGAAACTCTGAGGAGCACCTCCAGTCACATAGAGCAGGCCTGCAGGGACTCCTGTGCAGCTGCAGATGTGGACCTGCTGCTCACAGCAGAGTGCTTTCGTTGTCTGAGGAACTCCTGTGTGGAGTGCTCCAGGAATCAACATCTCACAAGGTCAGTTAGGAGCCATTTGAACCTGACCAGAAACATAACCTGCTGACATTCTATGCAGAGATCCTTCTTTCCCACTCCTGTGTTGGTTGAGTTGTTCACTGGTTTTTCCTCCCTGATGAGATCCCTTGGAGTAAGCAAGAAGAAAAGAGAACTGAAGTATTTGTGGCTCAGTTAGTGGCACTGCTGAATAATGGAACAAACTGTGTCCTTAGTATGAATTTATTCTGGAAGTGATATAAGCCTTTTAGCAGTCTGGCTGGAGAATTATGCTTTCTCCTCTTTAGTTTCTTTAATATTTTAGTAAGTAACTAGTGGTAGTTATCAGTTACAGGATTGATATGGTTTTTAAGGTACACTTAGACCTGTTGGGCACTCATGTGTAACATGCAGAATTGTGCATATGAACCCTAGTATGTGTACAGATAAGCTGATATTGGTGGATAAGAAGGCATCAGCCTAGTCCAGAAGTTGTTTAGCCTCTCTTTTTTTTCTGTTGTGTCCATTTAAACATTGAGAGGGTGCTTGGGATAGAACCAGCTATACTTACTGAAAACCTGGTAGTCTACCTGCTGTTTCTAGGAAAAAAAAAAACCAACCCAAAATAACACAACACCAAACATCCCCCCCTAAATTCATTAGACAGTAAAAATCAGTTGTTAATTTCTAATGGAATTTGGGTATCCAACCTGCTTCTGAAGGAAAATGTGCAGCCTGGGCTAGTTGAGGGTGTCCCTGCTCCCTGCAGGGGGCTGCACTAGATGCCCTTTGGAGGTCCCTTCCAGCCCTAAACATTCTGTGATTCTATGTGCTCTGTGTACTTGCCCTCAGTAGACAGTCACCATAAAGCTGGATGCTAATAATGATATTTTTATTTAGCCCACAGGAAGGCAAAATCTTGGATATATATAAAGTTACTTATTTCAGAGTTTCTGTAGATGCTAAAGATTTGCTGTTCAATAAAGCAAAAAAAGGCTTTCCACTGAAGTTTAGGTGTATTTCATATTGAGTTTTTTTTATTGTTTTTTTTTTCTTTCCAATTTAATAGGGACTTGGGTCTCATCTCTACATGTGTGCATGTGATCAAGTTGCTTCATGGGATAAAAATCAAAGAAGAATCCTTGCTGACTGGTAAGGCTGTGGATTTTGTTACCTCTGTAGCCTACACCATGTGAGGTTCAGCACATGAGAAGTCTTGTGGTGGTTTGAGCTCCCCTTACTGATAGTTTTTTTTTTCATATACAAGTCTGTTTCTTGAATTGCAATTAGTAATTGGGAGGGCCTTCTTTATGCTGCTTGAAAAAAAATCTAAGCCAAAAGTCCAGTCCAGTTGTACTTTTCTTTGTTCCCTGTGGGTTCTTTAATTAAAGATATGTGGAAGCTTCTTTAAAATCAACCAGGATATCTGGATTGCAAAAAGGAAATGTTCCTCCAATACCTCGTTCAGAATATATTCTGCTGCTTTACTGTCTTATTTCATCTGGAAACACAGGGAAATGAAGAAATACTTTTTGTTGACACTGGAAAGAAATTCTCTGATTCCAGGAAACAAAGTCTTGGCTGTAATATTAAACAAATTATTTTTTATTTTTCATTTTTCTCCTCATGTTGCTGGCCAGTCAAGGTCTCATCTGCCAAGAACACAGCACTGATTTGAATAATTTCACATTTTCTTAGTGGAGAAGCTTTTTCTTTTCACTCAGTGAATAGAAAATCTGTCTGTAGTGTCCTTCCTCCTTAGCAGCAGCCAGTACCAATTTCTACCAGCTCATTTCAGTCCTTTTCAGTCACTCCAAAATCTGCATTTCCCTTTGAGTGTATGAAGCTGCATACAGGGCACTGCCTGCCACTCTTTGCCATCTGTGCTTGCTGAGAATAAAGAACATTTGCCTTCTCTTGCTACTTTTTTTTTTCACTTTCATTACTTGGATGAGGTTTTTACTGGATTCCTGTTGCTGCTTTTCTATCATTTTGTGAAATCAAGTGCAAGTTCTGTCAGAATTTACCCTCAAACATCTTGGTGAAGCTGGGAAAGAGCAGTGGAGTCCAGGATCCTGGTTTTCCTTTTGCTGCTGTATTTGGCTCAAAATGAAGCTTTTCAGGCTTATTATCCTTAAGCCACATTGAATTCTTCATCCATGGCTGGAATCTTTCTCCCAGAGATGGATTAGTGATGGTAGCACAGCCCTGCAATGGGGGAGGACTGGAATGAAACCCTGTGGGTGGCAAAGAAGAGAAAAGGTTTTTACCATTATCTTGATAAAATGTTGTTTTGTGACTTAGTTGCTCAACACAGGATTGTGAGGAGTAGCTAAAATTGGATATACTGACCAGGATGGCTGGTTTGTTTGATACTCTAGGGACTAAAGATCCCATTGGGAAACATCTGTGGTGAGCATGGCTTAGTAATTCCATTTTTCTTAGTGCAACAAAAAGCTTTATAAGTGTTGCTAATTCTTGCTGAGGGATTTGATGAACTTTGTGCTAAGTGAAAATTAGAACCTCCTTCCTCAGAGGGAAGTGTTCTAGATTCAGCTGTGGATTATTAGCCATAATTCCAAAAGAAGCCAAATTGTTAAATTGAGCTTGGGTAGCCCTCTTGAACCAAAAAACACCCTCATGAAATTAGTAAATGTTCCTGTGTTTATTAGCTGTGTGTCTGCTTCATGATTCTCCTCATATTTCATGTAGAAAATCAGGTTACAGGGTAACTTAGCATGTGTATTATCATGTAGGAGATAATTAGATGTTAAATAGAATATTTCAAGTTCTTCATTGGGATATATGTCCTTTTTCCTCCCTTGCTTGGGGTTGATGATCCCTCTCAGTGCCTGTTTATATTTTTAAGCTATATGAAACACTTTAGTGATAAAGAGATATTACAGAGTGAACAGCATAAAAGAATGTAAGTAAGGTGAGTCTGAGTGCTGTGGTAGGAAAGTTTAGTGCATTACAATTTGTAATGGATCAAATAAAATGATGAAATAATGAAATAAAAATTAAAAAAAAAAAAGAAAATAAATGATGAAATAATGAAATATTAATTCTCAACCAGGAAAGATACTTTGAAAATAGTTTACCTTATATACATGGCTGATTTGGCTCCTTCAGTTTATTTACTGAAACAAGTCTACTGGCAGTTTTTAGCAGATGTCTTCTATTTTATTAATGCTGTTGAGTACATGATGTGTCACTAAGGCAATGGAGCAGAAAACCTGGTGTGTAGGTGAGCTGCAATGTCCTGGAATAGCTCTTTAGGGCTTCACATAGGTTTAAAAATAACCAGTGAATTCATACATATGGCATATAAAGATTGTCCAGCCCACCTGCAAGCCAGAGATCATAATAAGCCATAATAAACTTCTTTTTAATGCAGCTATTAAAAGATTTTTAACATTGTTAGGTCTTTCTCATATGGTGTATTGTGTAAGGAGGTACTTAATCTTTTAATCTATGGATATTCCTGGTGGGAAGACAGAGTTCTAGGGAAAAAAAACCAAGTATCTGTGGAATATAGATTTAGTGGTTTTTTCAGAGGACCCTCTCTGCATCCCTTTTGGCTTATTTGTTGTTTTTTAATTAAAGTAAACATCACTGCAAGCTGCTTTTTACTTTCTGCTGTGGGCACCAAGAGCAATTGTCAGAGTAGCACACTGATGAAACTTCCAGGTGAACTTTAACTGAACTTAAAGCAGACCCAGATCTTTTTAAGAGCTAAGAAGTAGTTCAGCATGTTAGGTTTTGCAGCAGATATAGGAAATATCCTTGTCAGAAACCCATGTAGAAAATCTCCTTCACTTCATAGCATGTGTCTTGCTTTGGTTGTGGGGTGGTGTTTTTTTTTTTCCTTTCCTTTTTTCCACTGGCAAATCTTAAGCTTTCCAGCAGGATGTAGCAGACCTTTGGGAAGGTACTTTGAGGTTTATCAAGATGATGAATCTTTAGATTCCAGAGATCTGGATTTGAGGAATCATCTCTGAAATCTGGAAAAAATGAATAGCTTTGTTTGTCCTTAATAAAATAAAGCAAGCTTGTGCTGGGGCTGTGTCCCATTTGATCCTTTAGTTGATTTCATCCCCACCTTGTCCTGGATAGAGGGAGCTTTAATCTTTTTGTTTGTAAATAGATCTTTGCAAAGCTTTCACCGCTTCAAAATATTGCTGATGCTGAAGAATGTGACTGGAATTCCAACCTAATTGCTTCAAAAGTATTTATCTGCCAAAAGATTTTTCTCTCCTCCAGGATGAAAAGCCATTAGATGCCTGATAGCTGCCCTGCACGGGACAGTTTGTGGTCTGAATGAGTTGATTGTCCTCTCTGAGCAGAACTGGGTGCAGCTGCTCCTGTGCTGCTGGTGTGTGCCTGGGAGAGCCTTCAGCTCCAGGAGCTGCTTTAAACCACCTACCAGGGCTGTCCTTAGGCTGATGAGAAGTTTCAGGAGTCTTCACTAACCAGGGTGAGCTTCAGACAGATGTGTTCATCAGCCTGTGTATTCCTGTCACAAGTACTCCTGGAGATCTCAGTCCAAACCAAGTGTTCAGGTGTAGTTAAGCTGCTGCAGGTACTCTGTTCACAACAGAGCTTGCAACATTCCTTTAAGAGCAGTGATGAAAGATGACTCTATGTGAATTATTTTCTTTTTCTTACTGCACTTATTACAGTAACTCGACCATTTTCTGGTAGGATGTTCAGCAATGTGAATATCTTCTGTCTAACACCTGTTCCCACCTCCTTTCTTGAGGGAGGATGTGTGGGAAAATATGAAATATCTTGTTTTAAGCATTTTTCAAATACCACAAATGCCATGGACTTACAAGGGAGCTACAGAGAAATGTTTCTTGCTTTGAGCAGAGGAGAAAACCTGTGATGCTGTTCAGGTAAAAATGACCACAATGAAACTTCTTCAGTGTTTTTTGTTGAGTTTTGTTTGTGGTTTGGTTTTTTATTTCCTCTGCCTGCCAGGAGTATTAACAATAACTTAACATGTTGACATTTCATTAGGAGAGATCCCTGAAAGAAATGGGGAAGACCAGGAATTCCCAGCTGCTGCAGTGGGAATCTTATCCCTTCAAAAAAGTTGTTTATTCAAAGTCATTTTCAAGGGTTTACAGAAAGGAGATGTTTCATCAAATATTTTTGTTTTATGGAGAAGAATCTGAGGAAAACAGGGAGCTTGGAGTTATGTTTGCAAAAGCATTATTTAAAATTAATTAATTATTTAAATAGATTATTTAAATAAAAATTAATTAAATTAAAAAAAATAATATTAGTTAAGGGATTAATTAGGAGGAGAAATGAACCTTTCAGTGAAACAAAGCATGAGATGTTTCTTTACTCTGAACTTTTCCTAGTTCTACACTCAACCATTTGCAAATTGGAATTGAACTGGAAAACTGAGACTGGTTAATTGTGAGGATATGGAATAGATATGGTGGTGTTGGCTGCTTTTTTTTTTGTTGGTGGTGATTTTTTGTTGGTTTTTTTTTTGTGAGCAAATACTGTAAATTATTTTGGTGAACTTTTGTTGTGCAAGTCATATGTTACCTACTGATCTAAGTGTAATAAGAGAGTTAAGTGGTTATAAAGCTTGAACCATTTTACTTGTCATACAGAGTAAAAACAATATGAACAATATATGTTAATAGGTGATTCTTGTTAATTAAAGTTCACATTTGGATTAAGCTTTTCTTTCAAAGGAGAGGAAGTGGGAGAGCAGCTCCTGAGTAGAACCCCAGTCCCAAAATAAGCAGCATGAAAGGAACATGTCTCAGTTGATTGAAGGAAAAGAGAATTAAAAAGTCTGCAGATTAAATTAAATTAAAATACCCTTGCATTTATTTTTGTATTTGGGATTTCCTTTTGCTTACTGCTGACATAATTAAACTACTTGTGTTAGGTAACTTAAATAAACCAGCCACTAATTTAAACAGATTTTTTAAAGCCATATAAATAAGGAACAGCCCTGATCTTAAGAATTGCCAGTTTCCATGTATGATTTTTGCTTTGTCTGTCTAGGCTTTTTGTATTGGGGATTTGTGCCAGTACTTTGCTGCCACTGTTAAAGTAAAAACTGTAATTACATTGTCAAAATAATATTTATAGTATTTTCGGGGAATAATTGTGGGAGTGTGACGAATATATTATCCTCATCAAACTTTTATGTAAACAGCAGCATGAGTTTTTTATTTGAGTTATTGGTGTTGTTTTTGGCCTTTGTGTTTTTTCAATATGTAAAAATAATATTGGGATTTTCATGGTCTTTGTAGCATTTGCAGAGTGTGTGCCCTAACAATCAGTTGATACCCTATCTGGTAGAAGTAAACTGCTATTTGCACTTGTGTTGGGATTTTGGTTTCATGTTTCCAGATCTTAAGAAAATCTTATTTTTTTATTTTTTTTTTAGTAATTATTATAGCTCAGAGCATTTTACTACTTGACCAAAGAGGAAAAATATAAGTAATTGGTTTGTTCTCTTGGTACCATTTGGGGTCANGTGGGAGTGTGACGAATATATTATCCTCATCAAACTTTTATGTAAACAGCAGCATGAGTTTTTTATTTGAGTTATTGGTGTTGTTTTTGGCCTTTGTGTTTTTTCAATATGTAAAAATAATATTGGGATTTTCATGGTCTTTGTAGCATTTGCAGAGTGTGTGCCCTAACAATCAGTTGATACCCTATCTGGTAGAAGTAAACTGCTATTTGCACTTGTGTTGGGATTTTGGTTTCATGTTTCCAGATCTTAAGAAAATCTTATTTTTTTATTTTTTTGTTTTGTTTTTGTAAATTCAGTTTGAGTGCTTTTGAAAAATGCCTGAGCATCTCCCAGTACCATCTATACATTGCCAGCAAGTATGAGGTTTTCTAACACTAGACAAGTTGCCCTTTTGCTAGTTAATGGTACAGGCAGGACTTAAGCATTCATGTTGCTGGGTGATGGTGGGTTGCAAGGTACAAAAATGCTTCAATCCTGCCCTTTACTGCAGTTTGACCTTCACAGCTGTTCACCAGGGCTGGTTTTGGTGAGTATTGCTATAGGTTTGTGATGAACTGTCTGCCTCCAAACCATCTCCAGAAAGGATTGCAGCCACACAGGCTTCACCCTTCCTATGGTAACCATGATGCCACCTTCTGGGAGTGAGAAGTTTCTCTTGGTCCTTATAGTTTTGTCCAGAACCCATTAACAGCTGTGGAAGGACTCAGATTTGGGTGGGCCTTGGTTCAGGTAATTTTTCCAAGTCTTTGTTCCATGGCCTTTTCCAGAAACCAGAGAACCAATCCCTCTTTCGGGTGTCAGCAGAAGGAAAAGAGCCAAAGCTGGGCTAAGCCAAATCAAACTGGTGAGTTGTCCTGAATTAGCAAACCCCTGTTTCTCTGGAGCTCCTGTGCCTGTGGTCTTGCTCCTGTCTCCAGTGCTTAACTCTTGCTCCAGGCACTGAGTCCCACACTTGGCATCTTGTGTGGTGGCTACAGCACAACTAACAGTTCCTACAGGGTGGCAAAGCCAGCTCAGTCTGTGCCAACCATCCATTTGGAGTAAATGCCACTGATGCTGCTGTTTTCTGCCTGACACATCTGTGCAAATGGCTTGGCTGTGACTCTGGAGTTAACATGGGAAGCTTGACATGTGCCATGATTTCTTAGAACATCTGGAGTGGAGTGAGATTTGTGGAGAGCAAATTCAGATCCTAGGAAGAAGGGTAGCTTTAGGACCAGGGACACTATTTAAATACAACATTTTCTTATCTTAATGGGGAGGAAATAAAGGAATAGGGAATGGGGCTTCCAACCTGGATGCCATAGGCAACTGTAGTTGTAGGATCTTGTTTCTGAATACAGTAAGCTCCAGGTTGGTGTATTTATGCCCTGTTAGTCTTGTGGAAGATTCATTTTTTATTTTGAAACCTTTTCCTAACTCTGGTCCTACTGAATTTGAATCTAGTGGGTTTTGATGTTTTGATTTGGGTTTTTTTTGGGTTTTTTTGCTTCCCCCCTCACATCTTGGGCTTGATTCTCTCCTTGAGTCCTGTTGCTTCTGCAGTGACTGACTCATTTGATTCCGTCGCAACCCCCAGCAGCTCCAGGCTGGGGGAGCAGGGGTTGGAAAGTGCCCAGCAGAAAAGGCCCTGGGGGTGCTGGGGACACCCAGCTGAACATGAGCCAGGGGGTGCCCAAGGGGACAAGAAGCCCCCAGGCTCCTGGGCTGGCTCAGGAGCAGCGTGGGCAGCAGGAGCAGGGCAGGGATGGGGCCCTTGTGCTGGGGCCTGGGGAGGCCTCATCTCAGTGCTGGGCTCAGCTCTGGGCCCCTCCTGCCAGGACAGAGCCTGAGGGGCTGGAACGTGTCCAGAGGAGCTGCCGAGAGAACAAGTGGTGTGAGGAGAGGCTGAGGGAGCTGGGCATGGGCAGTGTGGAGCAGAGGAGGCTGAGGGGGAACCTCACTGCCCTCTACAACTCCGTGAAGGGAGGCTGTAGAGAGGTGGGTGAGGCCTCTTCTCATTAATTTCTAAAGACAGAACCAGGGGAATGGTCTGAAGTTGCATCAGGGAGGTTTAGATTGGATATTAGGAAGAAATTCTTTATGGAGAGAGTGGTTGTGCCCTGGAGCAGGCTGCCCAGGGAGGTGGTGGAGTCACCATCCCTGGAGGTGATTAAGAAATGAGTCTTGGAGTGAATGGTAATAATTTTGCTGCTTCCAGGAGAGAGAACAACCTGAGCTAAGATGCTGAAGTGATAAGAGTTAGTAGGTCAGTGGGCTGCCTTGTGGCTTTCCCTTTTCTCCTTGCTGATACTGCTTTTAGGCAGTGTGTAATAGCTGGTTTGTTGGGTTTTCTTCTTGCTTCAGTGTTTTGGAGGCTTTCTAGTACAGCCTGCCAAGATGTTGCTGATTTATGACCCATGCCTAGTGGTTTTATAATGTGGACTGATATCCACTTGGAGCACAAAGGAAATAGGAGTTTGCTGATGTCTATTTAATTAGAATGGTTTCTGGTTACTTTGGTTGAGGCTTGAAATGAACAGTAATGCCTGTATTTCTGTGGACCTTTAAATACAGTGTTCTGTAAGCCCTTTCCTTCCTTCCTTGCTTTTTACTGTTCCCTACCAGCAAATAATGTCAACAAGATTCATCCTGAGGCAGGTTTGCATGCTACATAAATACATGAATCAATGCTTGCATAAATATCTGTAGATATAAGATGGTTGCCATTGATTGTGAAGGTGTGTGTGTGTAGAAAAATGCTCTTCTGTTACAGATGGAACATTTGTTCCCTGCCTTTTTTCTTTTTCTGGAAAGTCTGTGGTGTTCTGGCTTTGCTCTGACGTTGTGTGCTGAACTGGCAGCTGCCCAGGGCAGCTCTGGTGTGAGCAGGGCCATCATCTTTCTGATCATCTTTGTCTTGCAGCAGCCACTTGGTGGCTTTTTCTGGCTTCCCTCTACATCAAGAGGAAGAGGATCAGGCTTTTGTCTTTGGCTAGAAAAGGGCAAGCATCAGTGGACTCTGTCCCTACTGGATCCTGTGGTCACTGGCAGTGATGGGTGTAATGTCTTCCCTGTCTTGATGGCCATGATGGAGGAGAAGAGATAAAGGATACATTAAATATAAAGATTACTTCATGTTCTTAAGGAATATGGCCAGATTGGTTTCATTTTTCCCAGCAGGGATGTAAGAACAGTGCAAACAAAATCCTTTAATGCAGAGAGAGAGAGAGAGAGAGAGAGAGAGCACCCTGAATAGAGCATCTGGTAGATGAAGTCCTTTCCCTTTTTTCTACAGAAGGGATGCTAATATGGCAGTGAGAAGAGGCAAGCTGCCTTTCTAGGTATAAAAAGTAAATAGTAGCAGCTAAAAATGTAGACACAAAACATGTTGCTGTGTGTTAATTTGGGTATGCAAGTAAAAATGCTAAATAAGTTTGCTTGTTGATCTGTTGCAGGAGGCCCACAAGCCATTTATTAACCAAATAAAGAATAGAAATGGTCCAGTATGAAAGAAAACTGAGATCCTGTCCACTGAAAACATCTATTTAGCTTTTCTAGGGAAAATACAGAGCACTTGAGTGGAAATTTTGGTTACAGTGAAATAACCACCACAGTAATACCATCAAAAATAATTGGAGAAATTAGTATTTTCCATGCTAATAATGTTCTGTTTTGTTGTCTGACCTGTACAAGGTATGATGTAGTAGTGTGTCATATGCTTAGACACCACAAACAACTTTACATAGTGGGTGGCCAGACCTTTCTGTTGTTATTCCTGGTTTCCTGGCATGGTTTAAGCCCAGGCTGAGACTACCCAGTACTTCAAACTTGCTGATTTCACTGCAGTGGGGTCTTTAAAGATACTTTCTCTGTTAGATTTAGGCTCATGTTTTCAGTTGGTTGAAGATTTTACATACTAATGTGTGCAGGAAGCTTATAAATACAGCTCCCAAGTCTGCAAGCACTTAAATGTGTTTTACTTCACAGAGGAGAATAATCTCAGGCATGTGGTTTTTGCTACTAGTGGGGATTTAACAGGAGTTCTATTTATTATGCCTTTAGACTTTAATAGATAATTTATTAAAGAAATGAACACACTTGTGCTGTTTACTTTCTAAAAATAAAATGATGCAATTAAAATACCAGAAGATAAAGAGAATGGTGCAGTTACTGTGTTTAATAAGCATTGCTAATGCTGCCTGGATCCTAATCAATGTGAGACTGATAAGATGTCAAGCAGAGGGTTGTCAAACTGATTCTTTTTCTAGTAAACACACAAATATTATATTTTTTTTTACTTATGAGAACTCATTAGAACTTAATTTGAATGAGGCTAATTTGATGAATGGTCTGATAGTTTCTTTCAGCTCTAAGTCACTTGTAACTCCACATTTCTGATGGGGATTTTTTAATCCCTTTTAGTGGAATTCTCCTTTTTAGTAAGAGCAAAGTGTTGATACTTTGCCTAGACATTTGTCTTCCAAGAACATGGTTGTCCAGGCAGTGCACATAATGTTCTGTTAATATTAGAATTGGCATTTCTGAAGGGAAAGGGGGGGAAGAAAAAAAGCAAGCCTTGCTTTCTTTGGGAGGTGGAGGAGATGAGGAGTGGGAGCAGAAACTTATTAAACACAACATTCCTGGTATTCCACAGATGGTAAAAATGGGTTACTAGTCTGCACTGCAGCAAGTGCAGTATGATCAAGGCAGAAATATAATCAGTACCTAGACGTTCATTTTATTTACAGAAATAAAATACTAAGCACTATTTTAATAACTTTAAATGACAGAGCCCATAGATGTATTGTATGTTCAATTGGAGTAGTCTAGACAGACTGTTTTCCAAGGAAAATACATTTTCATCAGTATTTGTGGTATGATTCATGGTGGTGAAGAGGCAAATAACTCTTTTTTATGACTGGAAGTTGCTTTAACTTGCAGCCACAAGGAAACAAGTCACTGGGTGGATGATAGTGGTGGAAATGTTTGACAGAACCAGAGGTCTACACCTTCTGCTGACTTGAAAGTTTTCTTTTTTCCAGGGGTGGCAACGGATCACAGAGCATCCTGCCCTGAATACTTTTATATTATTTTATTATTATCTATCTCTCTATATATTATTATCTATCATCTCTATATTATTATCTATCATCTCTATATTACTATCTATCTCTATATTGATTATTACTATCTATCTCTATTCATTATTACTATCTATCTCTATATTCA
>VYZU01052856.1:74592-87239 GCA_013401355.1 Ceyx cyanopectus | reverse complement strand
CTATCTATCTCTATATTCATTATTACTATCTATCTCATCTCTATATTATATCAATCATATCTCTATGTAATTCCATAGTATTATATTTGTTACTCACTCTGTGCCATCTGCCCCAGATAAAAGGCTGGAAATCTTCTAACTGTTGTAAACCTCTGCAGCTGAGGTTGAGGTATTTCCAAGTGAGGAAGTTCACAGGCTCCTGTTCTCCACTAGAGAAATTGTAGTAGGAATTTGAACAATAATTCAGATTATCCATCAGGAAAAATGTATTTTCTCTAAGGAAGATGTTAAAATGTACAGGAATATAAACATTTCAATAATATACACTACAGCAAAGTATGTTGTATATTAACATAATGGTTTTGTGTAGCAATCTAACCAGGAAAGCTACTCCAGGGTTGGAAAGTGCAGTTAATCTTGTTTGATAGAGAATAACAGCAATAACCTTCTTACTTTAGTGCTACAACTTGAATATGTTTATTGGAAATACTACCACTTAACCATGTGGAGCAGAAGGTAATACAAGAGCATTTAACAATCATAATGCTTCAAAACTTTGTCCTAATAACTTGAAGGGCATGAAGTGAGAGCTGCCTCACCTTTGGCAATTGATGGCATTGAGCAACTCTAGATCAGTTTACATATAGGTAATTTAGATCCCCAAATCCAGTGGAAAAGAATCATTGTTTCCTCTTCTACACTTGCCCTGTGGTTTCATTGTTTCTGTCCAATTAACAGCAAACTTTGTAAAATTATTGGTGTTGGAAGAGAAAATGCAATTAAATGCAATTATTTCTCTATAGAACAGCCAAAGCTTCATTGAGATGCATTCTATTGTTGAAGTTTGCAATTTCTATGACATTTATTTGTGTGTTTTCTGGTTTTGTTTCAGCTCTTCGATGTAGTCTCCAGTTTCTTGGAAATGTTGCAGCAGGAAACAGAGATTCCCAGAACAGCATCTGGAATTGTGCTTTCCCAGAGCTCTTCTTGTAAGCATGGATGCACAGGGGCTTTGTGATTTTATTTCTGGGGTTATATTCTGATTTTTTTCTACATTATAGTTGTGCCTCTACTGGCACCACCTTGAAAAAGAACTTTGGTGAGAATGGGACTGTTGAGACCATGTTCTGCAGATTTATTTTTAATTTTAATTTTTCTGTCAGTCAACTACAGGGGTCAGGACCTTTGCAAACCTCCTTGTTCTAAACCAATGGTAAATTAATTGCATTTAACAGCAACTGGAAGAAAACTCTTAGTTCACATGATGAGCTTCAAGCACAAGTTTTATTTCAGAGCTGTTTTCCTGTAGTTATGCTCCTAAGAACATCACTTGATCTTGATTCACTTTGCTGCTATGCAGACCTGGCAGCATTTGTGGATCAGATGAGAGCTACAAAAGCAATTTAATCTTTGTGTCTTCCAGTCCTTGTCCCTGTCCCAGCCTCACCAGCCTGTCTTCCTGCACTTCTGCTGACATGTGTGATGAAATAGAACTCTTTCTGTTCTCTTAGGACATGCCTCACATACAGTGATCAGAAAATCCTTTCTTACTCCTGCATGGTCCTGTTCACCTGCCTCAATTCAGAGAGAGTGGCAGAGCTGCTGCACCCTGGGAACTTGCCTGTGGCTCTGCATGTCCTGAAAGTCTACAAAGAGCAGTTGGAGGCTGAGTGGTCGTATGTATCTGAATTTTTTTTCCCCCCTTTCCCTTCATTAGGTGCCTTTCTAGTGTAAACTCTGCATTAAAATGTCTACTTGTGACTCTGCTAAGGAGTAAATGAAAATCTATTTAGATTCGTGATATAATAAATAGAGAATTATTATGGTACTTGGACTATTTTGATTGCTGCTAAAATAAGTATATTTTCATTGAAGATGTAGACAGGAATTTAAAAATCATGGTCTTTTTTTCTTAATGGAACAGTTCTAGCATGGAAATTGATTTATATTTGTGGCTGGCTTTTTTCATAGACAAGTCAATTTGCTGAGGACAGTAAGAGTTTTCAGGAAACAAATGAAGTTCCAGGGCCAGGTGACCAGATTTCTATTTCAAAAGTGACAAACTGAGCCTTTAGTTGTGGTGTTTGTCAATATAAACATGTGAAAGATTGCTTTTCAGGTGATTATCTTGATTATCCTTCATTTTCTTTCTATATTGAAGAGACACTGAAGTGTATTTTGACTGAAATGTGGAAGCCAGGGAGAGCTGGAACAGGTTCTTGTGGTGTAAAATGTATTTTTTGAAGGTAATTGCAGAATAAATGCAGCATCAAAATAAATGCTGAGGTCTCCATTTGCCTGAGCTCCTCCAGTCTGAAGTGCACTCTGGCAGTGTGATGGTGAAGAGGTTTTAGCTCCACTCTGGGTGTTTGAGGGTAATATAAATGGTAAAATATCTTCTTTCTTCCTATTAGATTTCCATTTAAAAAATGATGGTATTTATATATTAGAGAATACATGTAATATCTTTGGTCTGCTTGGTGTGAGGGGGAGAAAGATATTTTTACATCATTTTTTATTAAAAAAATTGTTTTATTTTTCATCTTTTCAGTGGCAATCTGCTAGCATGTACCAAAATTGTGGAGCCTTTCAAAAGCCATTCCTCTGTTTCCTCACACATCAGTATCCATTCCCTTCCAGCTTTGCATCACTCAGCAGCAGCAAAGTGTGTCACACACTTCAGAAGCTCCTGCATTTAGAGAAACCAGCACATGAGATCTATTCTAGAATACTGAACCTGCAAACATATGTGTTCTGTAAAATAATTAGGGAAAAAGCACTAGAAAATGACATTATAATTTCTCCTAACCAAGACCAGTGTGTTTTCTAAAAGCTGTTTATTTTAGAAAGACTTTGGTTATTCCATTAGATGAGTCTGGCTTCTGTCATCAGTTTTTCCAGGCATGTGCATGAGGCAGTGGAGCTACTGTGGAGGGGGAAAAAACAGGTTGATTTTTGATTCCTGAAGAGCAAGGACAAAATCCTCCATTTTAAAATGCTGCCTCATGTGCCTTTTGGCTTTCAGAGGAGAGCTATTAAGAATGTGGTCAGCTGGTTGGCATTGGAAGTAAGATTTATTTTTTTTTCTGAGCATCTACTTTCTCTTTTTGAAACCACAGCTCAATGATAACTGTAAAGATTGGGATGTAGGGCTCCCCCTCCTCAATTTTTTTATTGCAGTAGCAGTGCATTGGCACAGCTTGCCCCAGCCTCACACACTTATTTATCACCTCACCTTTTCCTTCTTGTGTATTTTGTGGGAAGGGAGGAGCAGGAAATGATTGCTGATCATATTCCATTTTTTTTTTTCCTGGTAGCCCTTCAGAAATAATTAACATTCCCTTTTAGATGGAGCTATCAATCTGAATGGCAATGTCTTCTGAATGAGAGTTATTACAGATAAACTAACCTCAGTTTTCTAGATCTGGGTTGACTTTGAGGAGTATTGTAATACTGGAGACTTGGGATTGAGCCTGAAGTACAGAAAATGTGTTTTCTTGCTCTTCAGCAAGAAGTGCTGGTGTTTGAGTGGGATGAATCATCTGGTTTCTGGCAGCCTTTGTGACAGCATGCATTCCATTTGCTATTAAAGAGCTTTATGCTTGTAATTGGTTTTTAAATAGCTTTGCTAGGGTGCTTATATTCTTTTTCAAGATGGACAAAAAAAAAATACATGGGCTTCTAAAATATGTTCTGGTCCCAAACTCTTCCTCATGGAGGTATATTACTTTTTTAGTATCTAACAAGGCAGGTGATCCAGAAGCTTAGCTGTCTAAATTTTCATCTTTTTTTTTTAGGTCAAAATTTGGATGATTTGTTTGTTAAACTACAGGAAAAATAGCTATTTTGTTCTTACTAAATATTTGGAATAGAGTGGCATTATTGTAGGAAAAATGCTTTTGGTTTTGAGATCAGAAGTTTGCTGATCAAATAGAAAATTGCCATGTCTTTTTCTCCTTTCTTGAATGTTTGTGGGGTTTTCCCCCCTCATTTTCTGAGCCCAAGGACCCTATTCCCTGAAGTTGCTAATGGGATCAAATCAACTTAATATGGAGCATGCCATCTGATGAGAAAGTTGATTGCTTACACCCAGCTTTGATTGGAGCAAGCTTAGTGGTCATTTGGAATATACTGAGCACAACTGGAGCTTATACAGTTTCATCTTGGCTGCTTCTCAAGTTCCATTTGGTACAATGCAGCCCTTGTGCTATTGTAAAGTCTTTGAACTGCACATCTCCTCCTGTATTTATCTACTATGTAAGCACTTGATTTTTCTAGGATTTTAGCCAACCAATTTTTAAAAGTCAAGAAAATTGGCATATTTAACACTGTTCATTTGTTACTGCATTATGCTTGCATAACAACTTCAATTTTCACCATTTCCTTCACTAAATTGCAGTGGTCCTCATTTTATCCCAGTGGTTCTGCTGTTGGCCCCCAAAGAGATTTTCAATCTCCTACCAAAGCCTTTTTTGTGCATCTGAAATGCCAGATTCAGTCAGTAACCTAACACTAAATGTCTTCTTTTTTAAAATGATTTTTTTTTCTTCATTTCAGCCTTGTGGACAGTCTTCCTCTTTTTCTCCCCTGACCCAAATGAAAACCAGGAGGGTTAAAATATTAAATTTGATGCATCTTTCCTTAACTATCACCAGGATTTCATGGTGTGGCAGCAGGAGCTGAAGGTGTTTCCTAGTAGCTCTTGGTGATGCTCATGTAAAATATTCTATTGCTCCAGAGTAATGCAGAAAGTGGCTCAAGGAAAAGAGCAAATAAATGCAGAATTTTTGAGGTATTCCATCTTTTGGATGTGGAACAACTCAAATAAAACAACTCTACACTGCTCAGAATGACAATTCCAGTTGATAATTCCCTACACCTATACTCTATATTCTAATTTTTTTATCCCTTGACTGTGTATACCAGTTAAAAAAGCACAGCACAAAATATCTTTCTTGTCCCTTCTCCTCTTAAAACTGTCTGGTTTACAGTAACTGAACCAGATGCTGGCTAAGTCCACAGTTACCATTAGAAATATAATAGCTACTAATCTTTTGGACCTCTGTTCTCCTATTTCCCCAATTGTCATTGAGTATTTGTCCAAAAAATACTTTGCTGCAGCTGGAAGGCTTCTGTGTGATCTTCCTATTAGCTGTGTAGTGGAGTCTGGATGCACAAAAGTCTGTCAGCAAAGGAAAAAGTAGGAAGAAGGTGGAGGGAGTGTTGAAGTTGCTTGGGTTTCATATTATTTTAGTTATTCTTTCTCAGCATCTTCATCAGCTCAGAGGTTACTCTTGAGATTTTACCCATAATTATTGTATATTTATGTAATATTTAATAATTAGATGAGCTGCTTAAAGAAATTATGTGTATATCTGTGCAGCACACATAACACTGTCAGTACTCCTGGGAATATAATTTGAGAATCAAAATATTTTTACATACTTTATTTGTTTATTTGTTTCCCTGTAATGCTGAGGGCAGACTGACCATACTCACCTGAGTTACAGCTGCTTGTCAGCTTAGGTTCCTATTGCACAAGGAGAATACTTTTGTTGAGAACAGTGTTTTTTTGCCTTGCAGCTGGTAAAGGTGCCACTTGCTCTGATGATTTGTTAGAATGTTTAAAAAAATAAACTTTTTGGGCACTTTTTGGAGTATTTGGTGGGCTGAAGAATGTTGTGATGAGTAGCACAGTAATTTTCAAGCTTGAACTTTGGCTTTTTGCTGACCTGCATAAACAATTGGGTGACTGTTTTATTATTTGAATGTCAGTGTGCCTTCTGTCTAGCTGGCAGAGAATCTAACCTTTGAGTGAAAGTGTCCTGAATTGATGGGACTCAACTATTATGTATTAGGAAACATACTGCAGGATAATGAGCAATTAGTTGATGACAGTTCATATTTATTAGCAAACAAGACCAGAATCATGTCACACAGTCACCTACAAGTAAAAAGAACAAGCATCATTTGGAATAAATGTATATCCTGGTTTTGTAGCACGAGTAACACTTTTTTTTCCTTCTTCTTCTTCAGGTTCTTGATTGTTACAGAGCATTTGCTGAAATGCCCAGAGCTGGTAGAAACCCTCTATGCCAAACTGAGCAATCAAGAAAGGTAACCCCAAAACCCAATGTGGCTTTTAGTATTTAGCATTCCATATAGAGTATCCTGTTCACATGATTGAAAAACTGTGTGGTTTCATAGCTGGCACAAGATCTCTAAATACATGTTGCTATGTCAGTAATGGTTTTAAATTGGTTGGTTAACATTACTGCTTAGCCACAACTGGCAGCCATTTATGTAGGGTTGCAGAATCCAGGTTGGTGCCATTAGCCAGTAAAGAAATACTTAAAAAATAAGAAAAAAAAGAAAATATTTCATCCCTGTGTCTTGATTTCCTAAGAGCACCACACCCCACAGTGTTTTACAGCTGTCTTTGAAATGGCCTCAGCTGTCTGTGTGCCTGTTGCAATGACAGAAGTAAAAGGAAGGCTTGACTGGGGTTGGAAGTGTGTCCAACACTGGTTAGCAGAACCTGAAAAACACTGCAGTGCAGATGCCTGTGATTAATTAATATTTTAGTGCTTCCACTATTGAAAAGAAATGCTTCAACAAATCATCCCTTTGAAGGAAACCAACTAGTTTTCCTTTGAATGTTAAGCTGAACTGCTGGGAAATGCTGTCATTGGGGAAAATGCTCATTTATTTCACAGAAAATGAGGGAAGATGCACAAGTATTTTGGTAGAATCATCAAATCCAGGCAATCCTGGACTGTATCATGCTACAGCTCCTCCAAGTGTTTGAAGATCTTGTGGTCTTCATGTGTTCAGCATGGCTGCTTTGTTCCCTTTTGCCCAGGTAAGCTGCAGGTTTCCCTCATTGTGTTGTAGGTGCCAAGCACACCAGTAAGCAAAGCAGCCCTTAGTGGGTTTTATCCTTTGATTTTTGCTGCCACTAAAGCCACTGTGTTCCTACAAATGGGGGCACAGACTCTGATCAGGGATACTGAGAAGCAACAGGGATGGTGGACAAAGAAAGAGGATAGGTTGGGAACTATAGGCAAAATATCATTGATGTCTAGGTGTGCATTGGAAAAACAGGATGGGAATGATACTGTCTTCCACATTTATTCAGGTTGGGGTGGGAAAATGGATGGGAATGAGCATGAGTTGCCTGCTCAGGGTGTCTGGAGGCACCTCAGCCAGGTGGGAGGAGCAGCAGAGGGATCATCAGATGTGGGGTGGATAGTTGCAGCATATTAATTGAATTATCAGCCCCAGGAGTTCTGCAAACCCAAGAAACTCAGTTGAAACACAATCACAGTACAGCTTATGATGAATTTGGTACTGCTGAATTTACTGTCAAATACATGGGGTAGAAACAGTCCTTTTGCATCTGAGCCATAGAAGAAAATCCTGCTGTGGCAGGATAACATGAAGTGTGCTGAGAAAGTTTGCAAATACCTCTGTTAGTGGTGAGTCTTAGAGCTGGCAGTTGCCTTGGAGAACCAACCTATATGCAGTTTCACAACCTCAGCTATTCCCACTATTCCCACTATTCAGAGTATTTCCTGGGATTGAAATCTACTGCATTTGTGATGCAGAGGCCGTGGTGCTTGCTGGGAAGTGGTTCTTGCTGTAGAAATGGATCTGGAATCTGAATTTCCAATTAAAATAAAATTCCTGACTCCTGCACACCTTTCTCTTGGATTGCCAAACCAGTTGAAGCACTTGGGTGCTGCATGGCTGTTAGTCCAATGGCCTGAATAAACACTGTGATAATATGAACAGCTTCTTAAATGATATTCTGGCATTGAAAAGTGTCTGATGATCCCAGAATGACAGAATCAGAGACTCATAATGGTGGAAAGGAGCTGTAGGATCATGATGTAGCAGTATCTGCTGTTTCTCCAGGTGATTGCTGTGAGAATGGACAGATGCTGAGCCAAATGGAGAGCCTTGAATTCTTTGCAGCTCTGTGGAGAAGGACCTTAGAGTCTTGGTGCATAATCAGCATTTAATCCCTTTTAAGAAGGGGTCTTGCTTTAAGTAACAACAAGAACAAAACATGCAACTCAATAGCTTCAGGTGTTTTTAGGATCCTCAACTAAAAGGAGGTTTTTTTGTGTTTTGTTTTGGTGTTTTTTAATGTGAAGTGTTCCCAGTACCTGAGGAAAAATAAATTAAATAAATACAACTTAAAAAAAAATAAATATAAAATTAAAATAAAATAAATTGATTAAATTAACAGCTGGGAAATGGGCACCAGAGCAGTGTAAGCAGCACCACTTCACACTTAGGCTCAGCTACAGGGCTGCTAATGTCAGTGTTGTGATGGGATTATTGCTCCTGGTGTCACTCATTGGTAGAGAGCAGGGGAGGGTTTGTAGTGACAGGACAAGGGGTAATGGCTTTAAGCTGGAAAAGGGCAGATTTAGGTTAGACATTAGGGAAAAGCTCTTTAATCTGAGGGTGCTGATCACTGCAATGGGCTGCCCAGAGAGGTGCTGAGCCCCCATCCCTGGAGACATTCAAGGCCAGGCTTGAGCAGCCTGAGCTAGTCAGAGATGTCCCTGCTGAGTGCAGGAGGGTTGGACTAGATGCCCTTTGGAGGTTTTCAGCTTGGAGTCCACCCCATCCCAAATGTGTTGAGCACATTTCTGTGCTACCATGTTGAAAAAGCTTTTTATCCTCACTCAGATAATTGTTTAATGCAGCTGTAGTGATGGCATGGAGTGTTCAGCTGAGCAGGAACTGAGTAGCTCTTGGGTGATGAGCAGGGGTGGGTTCTTGGAGGTTAATAAAGAACTGACCCAGGAAAAGACATTGCTTTTCCCCTTGTGCTAAACTGCTTGGTAACTTAAAATTAAAAAAAAAAAAAAAGGCAGTTGAACTATTCCACATGTTTAAATGTCAGTTCTTCCATCTGAATTGCAAATATTTTAGTGAAAGAAAACCCTGAGCCTGCTCTGGAATTCCTGCAGTAAAAAGTGCTCTTCACCCTGGCAGGACTGCAGTGGGGCTTGGCTGACCCATGTGCTCCCCTGCACCAGGGTTGAGCAGGGAAGCTCTGCAGGGGCCTCTGCCATGTTAAAAGTTCTGCTGTTTTCCCTAACATGATGGGATATCAGAAATTAAACAACATTAAAGCTTTTAAAATGAATTAGCCAAGTGCATTTTATAGAGCAGCTTCATTATGTGTCTACTTCCTAGTTTAATACACTGAATATCTTACTATGTGAGAAGTTAACTTGGATTTACTGCAGTTCATCTAGTGGCAATGATAAAACAGCTCTAAAGATGTCAGTGTACATGGAATTTTATTTATTTTCCCCCCTGTCTCTGCTTGGAGTTGGTCTGGGCTTGGGGAGGAGAATGAGTGAAGGGCTGGGTTGGCTGTGAGAGGCTGGTGTTTGCAAACAGAACCTGACAAAAACTCTGTGTTTATTTCAGGAATTTGATGAACAAGTTGTTTTCTGATTCTAGAGTCACTCTGTTAGAGCTGATGATGGCAAAAGTCAGTGAGAAGAACCCAGTGACCACTGAAGAGCTGGCTGTGCTGCTCAGACAAGCTGACTTCCTTGCAGGCTGCTTCCAAGACAAATGTCAGCTGGTGCTGAAGTTAACTTCTGCAGCAGATGCAGAAGATGAGGTAGGATGATAAACATCACAGTGCTGCTAGAATCCAGCACTTGCATCTCTAATTTATTTGTGTGGTGAATTATATTTTATTCAAACATGAATCCAAACAGAAAATGTTTATTAATAATAATAAGCAGCATCTCTTCCCCTTCCCCCCCTTAAAATAGGGTAAAAAATGAATAAATTCTTATTTTTTTCCTAGCAGCACTAAATAAGTCAATCTGGTTTTGGTTTTTGTTTCTTTTTTTAAACTTAATTAACTGATGATGACTTGTTAATTAACACAGCACTAATGTCCCAAATGCTGCCTCTTTGAAAATGCATGTGGCTGCTTGGAAGGCAGATTTCCTGATGTGTTTGGGACCAAAACCACAGAGCTCTGAGCATGGAGGGCCATGGTGTGTGAGACTGGCTCAGTGCNCCTCAACTAAAAGGAGGTTTTTTTGTGTTTTGTTTTGGTGTTTTTTAATGTGAAGTGTTCCCAGTACCTGAGGAAAAATAAATTAAATAAATACAACTTAAAAAAAAATAAATATAAAATTAAAATAAAATAAATTGATTAAATTAACAGCTGGGAAATGGGCACCAGAGCAGTGTAAGCAGCACCACTTCACACTTAGGCTCAGCTACAGGGCTGCTAATGTCAGTGTTGTGATGGGATTATTGCTCCTGGTGTCACTCATTGGTAGAGAGCAGGGGAGGGTTTGTAGTGACAGGACAAGGGGTAATGGCTTTAAGCTGGAAAAGGGCAGATTTAGGTTAGACATTAGGGAAAAGCTCTTTAATCTGAGGGTGCTGATCACTGCAATGGGCTGCCCAGAGAGGTGCTGAGCCCCCATCCCTGGAGACATTCAAGGCCAGGCTTGAGCAGCCTGAGCTAGTCAGAGATGTCCCTGCTGAGTGCAGGAGGGTTGGACTAGATGCCCTTTGGAGGTTTTCAGCTTGGAGTCCACCCCATCCCAAATGTGTTGAGCACATTTCTGTGCTACCATGTTGAAAAAGCTTTTTATCCTCACTCAGATAATTGTTTAATGCAGCTGTAGTGATGGCATGGAGTGTTCAGCTGAGCAGGAACTGAGTAGCTCTTGGGTGATGAGCAGGGGTGGGTTCTTGGAGGTTAATAAAGAACTGACCCAGGAAAAGACATTGCTTTTCCCCTTGTGCTAAACTGCTTGGTAACTTAAAATTAAAAAAAAAAAAAAAGGCAGTTGAACTATTCCACATGTTTAAATGTCAGTTCTTCCATCTGAATTGCAAATATTTTAGTGAAAGAAAACCCTGAGCCTGCTCTGGAATTCCTGCAGTAAATAGTGCTCTTCACCCTGGCAGGACTGCAGTGGGGCTTGGCTGACCCATGTGCTCCCCTGCACCAGGGTTGAGCAGGGAAGCTCTGCAGGGGCCTCTGCCATGTTAAAAGTTCTGCTGTTTTCCCTAACATGATGGGATATCAGAAATTAAACAACATTAAAGCTTTTAAAATGAATTAGCCAAGTGCATTTTATAGAGCAGCTTCATTATGTGTCTACTTCCTAGTTTAATACACTGAATATCTTACTATGTGAGAAGTTAACTTGGATTTACTGCAGTTCATCTAGTGGCAATGATAAAACAGCTCTAAAGATGTCAGTGTACATGGAATTTTATTTATTTTCCCCCCTGTCTCTGCTTGGAGTTGGTCTGGGCTTGGGGAGGAGAATGAGTGAAGGGCTGGGTTGGCTGTGAGAGGCTGGTGTTTGCAAACAGAACCTGACAAAAACTCTGTGTTTATTTCAGGAATTTGATGAACAAGTTGTTTTCTGATTCTAGAGTCACTCTGTTAGAGCTGATGATGGCAAAAGTCAGTGAGAAGAACCCAGTGACCACTGAAGAGCTGGCTGTGCTGCTCAGACAAGCTGACTTCCTTGCAGGCTGCTTCCAAGACAAATGTCAGCTGGTGCTGAAGTTAACTTCTGCAGCAGATGCAGAAGATGAGGTAGGATGATAAACATCACAGTGCTGCTAGAATCCAGCACTTGCATCTCTAATTTATTTGTGTGGTGAATTATATTTTATTCAAACATGAATCCAAACAGAAAATGTTTATTAATAATAATAAGCAGCATCTCTTCCCCTTCCCCCCCTTAAAATAGGGTAAAAAATGAATAAATTCTTATTTTTTTCCTAGCAGCACTAAATAAGTCAATCTGGTTTTGGTTTTTGTTTCTTTTTTTAAACTTAATTAACTGATGATGACTTGTTAATTAACACAGCACTAATGTCCCAAATGCTGCCTCTTTGAAAATGCATGTGGCTGCTTGGAAGGCAGATTTCCTGATGTGTTTGGGACCAAAACCACAGAGCTCTGAGCATGGAGGGCCATGGTGTGTGAGACTGGCTCAGTGCAGGGGAGCTGTCTGAACCCTGCAAGCAAGGGCTTTTGCTCCTGCTTCTTCACCATGCCCCAAAGATTTCTTTTTAAAAAGCCACATCCAACTTCTCTCTGGCAAGTGGCCACAGGGGTGTGTTGAAATGATATTACCCTGTGTGTGTAGTTGGAAGCATTTCATTGTACAAACAAAATGACCCTGTTAGAGTTTAATTTCTAGAAACTCTAGAGAATGGCTGGCTAATATATTATTAAAGTGAAAAAATACTGGTTTTTAAATGCTTTTAGATGGTAATTAGTGTTTTACTTAACAACTTTTTGTTTTGTTTAAATGGGCATAAGAATTTTAGCCATATACTGAGAGGTGGTATGAAAGGGTATTAAAAGTCACTGTTTGAGGAGGTGATAGGTGGATGCATTAAAAAAATCAACCACACAGCAAACTCCTCTTACCTGGCCGAGAAGCAGAGCTTCCCCACACCATCCCAACTGCTTAGTAAATGAGGAAATTACTTCTGGAAAAGGCATCATTGGCATTGAGAGGACATATACTGAGAAAATTCCTTTTTTCTTTTTACTCTCCATCCTTCTCTATCTGTTGCTATCTTGTTGTTTTTTTTTTTAAATATAATTATAT